>JAMPIV010006972.1:0-260229 GCA_024509875.1 Oreohelix idahoensis | reverse complement strand
TGGTTATGAGTATTGGGGAGGAGTGGGGGATTTATGGGATGGTGGGAGGTATGTATGAAAGGTATATATATGGGATTTGTTATGGTATGGGGGTTAGGTGTTGATATATTGGAGTGTTTTTGTTGGGGTGGTTTGGTGTAGGGGGGTTTGATGGGTTAATGAATAGGATGATGTAGAGGAGGGAGTGGGGGGTGGGGGAGTTTTTTGTTGGTGTTGTTATGGAGATTGGGAGGTTGGTAGAGATTTGGGGTTAATTGGGTTAGTTGGGAGTAGAGGTTAAGTGAAGGATGGTTTGTAGTATATTGTTTAGGGAGTTGGAGTTGTGAGGGTAATTTAGTGTGGGGGAGTTTGGGTTGGGGATTGTGAAGAGTTAGTTAGGGAATTTAAGGGGTATAGGGGTTTATTATAAGTGGGGGGTTGAATTTGGGATGAAGGGGGGGAGGTGGTTATTAGAAAAGGAGTATGGAGGAATGTTGGAGGAAGATTTATAGATTGGACAGATGTCATAGCATATCTAGATGTTATCTGTCTATTCAGTGATTCCTGGGAAGATCACTATTTGGGTTTATACGAATTACTGTCTACTCTTCGCGAGTATAACTTGACTGCAAAACCCTCTAAAGCCTTTATAGGATTTAGTGAGATTTCTTTCCTAGGTCATCGTGTTGGTCATGGTCTTTTAAAGACAGAAGACCACAATGTTTCAAAAATACTTAACATTTCGGTCCCTAAGACAAAGAAACAAGTAAGGAGTCTATTAGGTTTGATCCAATTCTACGGACGATTCATTCCGAATCTGTCCTCCATTATGGCACCGCTTTCTACTTTATTGAAGAAAGGGTCGCCTAATTTGATCCGCTGGTCAAAAGAATGTCAATCCTCATTGGACCAGGTTAAAAACCTATTTTCATCTCCACCTATTCTTAGGTTACCTACTATTGAGAAGACTTTTGTTCTTCGAAGTGACGCCTCGTCAACTGGGATTGGGGCAGCACTAATGCAGGAGTATTCTGATACTCTGCATCCGGTGATGTATATCTCTAGGAAATTAAATGCTGCAGAAAAGAATTACTCGGTTTTAGACCGTGAGTTATTGGCTATGGTATGGTCTATTCTGAAGTTACAAAGATTTCTTCTAGGCGCACATTTCATTGTGGAAACCGACCAGAAAGCGCTTACTGCTATTCAGAGCAAAAACTTGAAGAGCTCGAGGTCCACTCGTTATGCCATAGCTCTTCAACCATTTCATTTCTCGGTTCGAGCTATCCGTGGTTCGGATAATGTAATGGCGGACATTCTGTCCAGATGCCCACACGATTCCACATGATTCTTCTGTCATATATATATTTCCTGATATACAGTCCAATGTTATAATGACATGTTAGTAGATTTTTTTTTCTCACTTTTTTGAGGGGAAAATTTATGACATTGTACCATGTAATTATCTAAGAAGGCTTAGTTAGTGATATACGGGCCAAAAGATCACTCGGCCACATTTAAATAAATTATTTTTAGCATTGTATTGAGAGATTTACCAGTTGTCTTTAAGATTTGTGTTATTGATATTTTCGCAGCACATCATTGAAGATGCGAGATTGTGTCCATTGTGGAACTTTGAGTATATCAAGTCCTGTCCTAGATTGGGAGCGGATGATGTCCACATCTTCTTCTATTGAATGTTTAATGTCAACGAAGATCAACACATGTATTACTTATTAGTTACCGATGCATTACATAATGTAATAAAATAGTGCGGTATATTAATATATTACACCGCTATTTGCAACACATTGTATGATATCATAATAATATATTTGATTTCATATATTGGTATGAGAATAATTTGACTTTTATTATGATGTTGCCATCATTGTGGTTTGTGTTGGTGGCACCTTCCTGGGATATATACGCGTATACTTAGATAAATTTTTCTCTAAGGACCTGGGATATGATCTCAGTTTCGCTCCAAGTGTTGAGCTATTTTGTTAGGTATATCCGCGCATCATACGTGCGTTAGGAGCCTAGATTTTTTCCGGCTCCAGGATTTAAAAAAAAAAAATGTTTCATTTTTTTTTTCCCGGGAGGGTGCGGTAATGTTACGCACAAATAATTACTTTTTTCCAAAGTCTTTGTATGATCGTTTTTCGTATGTATGATCATTATTTGACTGAAATGCATGTTATATATATTTTATGGTCAAAGGGACAGAACCCGAAATATCGATACTACTATTCTTTATGAGTTTACTTCCTCTTGTATAGAGACACGTTCGGTCTATAATGTCTTGAACGAAGCGTGACCATATCTCCTTATTTGGTAGTATCAGTCAACTGTTGTAGATGTTTGAAACCTTTCTTAACGCTTCTGTTCATGTCCATAAAAGGCGCGACTGTGTAAGACTTTTATCTCGAATGTTCTTAGAATCGTCTTATTGTGAACAGCGACTCAGAGATTGTCGCTCTGCGCATGTCTCGACTGGGTTGTCGTTTTGTTGTTCCGCCCAGGTCGGGGAGTTGAGAAATGGACTGATTAGCGAGCGGACGCGACTGCGTCTTGTGATTCTCTGAGGGAAATACATTGTCTTTGTGAGTTAGTTAGCTAACTAGACTATTTCCCGGTATTAGTTAAGCCTGCCTGGAGGCATATGTTCATGGTTGATTTTCCGAAATAAGGTAATTCCTCTTGTATCGAACTTTATGCTATCATCTAGAGGTTCGTCATTTTGTCGCCTTTTTGCTCGCCTGTGTGATTCAAAATGGAGAGGTACTTTGACTAGGATTAAGTCACCGGTATCTTTATACCTGAACTAATTATATATATGGGTCGCTCTAGACCAACAAGACTATTGTCTGTGTTCCAGGATTCGTTATATCAGAGATCACGTCCAAGTCAGATGGTTAGACTTAGGAAGGTTATAAAGGTCGAGCTGACCTGTAATCCATGTATGCTACTCACGTGCAGACAGTAAACGGACGTATTGTATACATCTGATCTGCTAGCATCAGGAAGGAATAATTATTATTGTCTATGAACATTAAGGATCTGCAGCTGACCACGGTTGCAGAAGTTATATGCATTATTTATCAAGCTTCGCTATGATATTTGTTTTCCATACAACTATTGAGTATTGACTTCTACATGACTGTCAGTTAACATGAGTTTGAATGCTGCATTCGTTGTAACTATGCTGATGTGAACATAAGTATCATGACTGTTTTGTGGCGTGCAATAAATGGTATAAACCTAAAGCGAAGTTACCATTTTTTATGACTCTACACGTCATGTTGCCTGTGGTGTACCCTGAACTGTTCTACTGCAACACACACACAGCAACAATCTAAACCAGATAAGACACCCACATCTTGCATTGTAATACCTGGTGTCGATAGAGGTGGTAATTTGACGGCATCCTAAAGACTATTCATTCAGTTTTCCTAAATTTTGCAGTAGACAGGTTGCTCGTGCTAAGGAAATAAGCTTGCATAGCGAAGTTCTTAGTTTGACTCGACATTTTGCCGAGCTTCTAGACTAACTATATGAGTGAATAAATTATAGTTCGTGGTATAGCTTGTAGTTCTGCTTGGAGGTAAATATTATATATATATATATATATATATATATATATATATATATATTATATATATATATATATATATATATATATAATATATATATATATATATATATATATATATATATATATATATATATAGATATATATATATATATATATATATATATATATATATAGTAGTATTGAGTGATTCAGTGATAACCGCTTATTTCATTTTTCAAGTTAGATTTCTGTGCAGAAGAAATTAATTTATAAGTCTGTTATATTCTCTAGGTGAAATGTTACATTGGAAAGCAGAATAAACTATAATTTCTAGCTTAAACTCATGCAGCTATAAATAAATTTAATTAAATTGCTAATAACACTGACGAACAACTATTTTCTTTCTTATATAAGAATAAGTGTTCTTAGGTCAGTTTCTTGCGCTGATTTCAAATCTGAAATCCGTTTATCTCTATCACATCGGGTTCTTAAGATATTTGTGAATAAATATATTTTTGGGAAACCGTTATTTGCTCCGTTTCATTTTTACTATATAACTTTTTAAAAATTAATAAAATGCAAAATAATTCTACTTTTTATACTGCTAAAAGATGTATGACATATGTTACGCTATTTTTCAAATAGTTACTGTATTTTGAAATAATTCTGAGCGAAATATGGCTTCTAGAAGTTGTAGAAATTCGGCTGATCTGTTCTGCTACGTGTGCGGATAATTTACCGATCGTGTTCACCAGAAAAACTTTACACCATTACTAAAGAAAGCATATGAACTTTATTTCGATTCGAAAGTTGATGATGTAAATAAATCTTGGAAGCCAAATGCAGTTTGTTCGACTTGTTCAAATACATTGGCAGGTTGGTTACGAAAATCGCCGAAGCATAAGTCGATGCCTTTTGGAGTGCCAGTAATATGGCGTGAACCGACAAATCACGCTACTGATTGTTACTTCTGTTTGACAAATATCCATGGTTTCACTTTTAAAACTAGAAAGTCTGTGGTTTATTCAAATATTGAATCGGTTTCGAAACCAGTGCCTCATGATCCAATCACGTGTCCGATCCCAGTTCCACCAGAACTATATCCGTTGGACGTGAATGAACCATCAGAAAGTGATAGTTTACCTGCTTTAGAAACTAATTCTGACTCGTATTATATACCGGAGAATGATGGTGTTCACTTAATTAACCATTTAGAACTTTCAGATCTAATACGTGATCTCGCTCTTACCAAAATTACAGGCGGAATTACTCGGTTCGCGACTCAAAGAATGGAATCTTTTAGCGCCCAATACTCCGATATCTAAATTTTGTCATAGACACAGAGAACTTGTTCAATATTTTGAGATGGATGATGACATTTGCTATTGCAAAGATGTAAACGGTCTAATGGTGCACCTCGGTCATGAGCACATAGTCAACGAATGTCGACTTTTCATCGACTCTTCCAAGACTAGTTTAAAAGCCGTGTTATTGCATAACGGAAATTTAGAAATTAATTTTCATCAATTCCAGTCGCCTACTCTGTTCATATGAAATAAACTTATGACAATATGGCTATACTTTTGGCAAAAATAAAGTACAATGACTACCAATGGCGGATTTGTGGAGACCTAAAGGTCATTGCAATTCTCACGGACATGCAGACTGGGTATACTAAATTGTGTTGCTTCCTATGTGAATGGGACAGCCGCAACAGACAGGAACATCATGCAAGAAAGGTGTGGCCTATCAGGGATCTTATGCAACTCGGGCATAAAAATGTAAAACACGAGCCATTAGTTAACAAAGACCGCATCATTTTACCAGTTACATATAAAGTTGGGGCTCATGAAGAATTTCGTAAAAGCGTTGGATAAAACGAGCAACGCTTTCACTTATCTTCGAGAAAAGTTTCCGCAAGTTAGCGATGCAAAGATAAAGGAAGGTATCTTTGTAGGACCTCAGATTAGGAAAGTTATTGCAGACAAACAATTCGAGAACTTGTTACATGGTAGTGAACTTCGCGCATAGATGGCATTCAAATCGATCGTTGATAACTTTCTGGGAAATCACAAATCTGTCGACTATGTGCATATTGTTAAGCAGTGCATAGATGCATACAGAATTATGGGCTGTAACATGTCCCTCAAAATCCATTTGCTCGATTCGCATCTTGACTTTTCCCCTGACAACCTTGGCGAAGTCAGCGATGAACATGGAGAACAATTCCATCAAGATATCGCGTAATGGAGTCACATTATCAAGGACGGTGGAGTGTGACCATGCTTGCCGATTATTGTTGGATGCTTCATCGCGATGTACCACATGCCATTCACCGACGAAAGTCGACTGCAAAGAAATTCAAGCCTAGATAACTGTTATACTTCTTGTACGAATGATGTAATACTATATGCGTTGTTAAAAAACTTCAATTGCGTATTTCCAGAGATCCCGACCTGATAGAGAAAAACGGTTTGCAGATTTAAAAACAGCGCATTAAAATTGACCAGAAAAACATAGAAATGTTAGAAAAAAAAATTTTTTTTGTTAGCCAGTGTAATCAGTCGAGAATATTTCAAACTAACTTATAACTGCACTGATTCATCATTAAGTATCGACGAAATACGTATGTATTTCTAATTCATGATGACTGATTTTAGGAATATAACTTATTTCACAGGAGATTTAAACGATAAGACAAGCTCTACGCTTGCAGTTTATAATGTAAGTTATAACCGAGGAATAGTATGTATCAGTATTTTATATGTTGTTTTCTCTTTATTCAGTGAAACTGGGGTAGCCCAACTCTACCAGCGTTTTAGTACTGAGAAATATCTGTGAAGAACATAAACATTTTTTCTTAAAGACTTGGGTGTATAAAGTAAAACCTGTCTGGCATTGCGTTGGCATCCAGAACGACAGAGTACACATTACATGAACTTTAAGATTAAATAAAGTAACGGGCCTATGGCACCAGATTTAATTCTTCCTGAGAAAAACCTCAAGTACATTTTCAGCCCTTGTGGCAAGTAAAATATTACTATCAGTAACATTCCGACGGAGTTATGACTAGTTGTGGTGTGGCCAAATAAAGTCCTATACCGAGAGAAGGCACTGACCTGACATTCCTCGTTACTAGAAACCTAAGCTATTGACACTGTGCTCGCTGTTAACGTTCGTGCCTGGACAATTTTAATGTGACCTAAACAGACATCCAAAAGTAATAATAACCAAGGAAACGTTCCCTGAAGTAGTTAACTCAACCTGACTTTGCGAGACTGGGGTTCCCTTGGCCAAGACTAACCCTGGAGATTCTGTATGTGCATTCCTAAAAATTGTTTTCCAGAAGTTGCTACCAAAGCTGTAAGTACGAATGCAAGATAGTGATCACAACTGACTAAATAGAGTGAATGCAGGACTGAGTGATTCCTTTATTGTTGTATTTTGGCACCCATTTTGCTGTCTTAAATTTCTTTATGCAAGTTTTTGTTGCTAACAATATTTTCCTTAGGATAGATCAGAGTATCAAAGTCTGTTCATACCTTTAAAGGGAAATCTTAGACTATAGCATATGTATCCGTGACTCTTTGGGGCTATCACTTTTCTTCTAACAGGACTGTGGGCTATACATCGAGGGAAAAGATCATACCAATGGGTCTATCATTCTTGTAGCAATTCATTGACTTTATGACTATTTGTATATGCTTGATGTAATTTTATGTGTTGTGATGGAATTTTCTTCTGATAATTAAAATTCACTTAAACTTAATCAGTGTGTCGGTCAGCTCGTTCCAAATTATCTATATTTTCATTGTCATAGTTTCTCGTCTGTGCGTCTATTGTAGTCACTTATGTGTGTGTGTATGTGAGGGATATATATATATATATATATATATATATATATATATATATATATATATGTTAATATATATATATATATATATATATATATATATATATATATATATATATATATATATATATATATATATATATTATACTAGACGGTCTGACAAATCTTAATCTGTTGTAGATGATAGGCTGACTGAGAGAAATCATCTCGAGGGTCAGAGACCGACTCTAATATATTTCCTCCATGTCTTACTTACTTACGTATTCGTTCCCCCTCTACCGTTCTTGACTAAAAATAACTATCCCCTAGACTAACGATCTGTTTATGGGCGTGCTGACCACACAATTAATAATTGTTTTTCCACAGCATTTTGAGTAATATACATTTGAGTTACAGGTTGATTTTGTCGGAATATATGTTAATTATTTATTTTGTAATACTAAACGCTGGAAAACCCAAGATCTTAAGGAAATGATCCTTATAGAACAACTAAGAGAGTCCATGGCTCTAGACCTGAGAAAGTTTCTCATGGAACAAGGTGCAGAGAGACTGGGTGAGTTACTAAATGTTGCAGAAAGGTATCAAGCAGCTCAGGCAGAGGTATCAGGTAATAAAAAGAAACAGGTAGATAATTTTAAGGCACCACAGAACTTTAATAAATTTGATCCTAGAGATCAAAACAAAGGTAAGCACCAGTTTGATAGGCCCCGGTATGACAATAAAAATAAAACCCCACAATTCGATGAAAGGAAATATGATGAAAGAAAATCTTTCAACCAAGGAAGGAGGTGGTGTAAAAATTGTAAGATGAACAATCATGACACTGACCATTGTAGAAGGAAACCTCCTCATTGTGCTGCTATGACATCTGGAAAGAAGGGAAAAAAGGTCAAACCTGCGGAACTACAGGAACCATACCACCCCCCAGTGTGTGAAGATGTAATCTGTAATGGTGTCACCATAAGGTGTTTATATGATACAGGTTTAGATTATTATTCCGTTGTGAGTTCCCACCTGGTGCAGGCAGATCAATACACCACAGAAACAGTGGAGATTCAAACTGCAACCAAGGATGTAGCTACCATGACACTTCCCGTCGCCCGGATAAAGGTGAAAACGCGATATGTGGAAGTAATCATAAAAGCAGCAGTGATAAATGAGCCAATCTACCCTCTGATATTGGGGTGTAGATATGTCTTCTTGGGGAATCCCAAGAGACCTGTGATATTGGCAACAGTGCAGACCAGATCACAGTCTAAAAAGGAGGAGGATAATCCAATAAATACTCATCCAGATGAGATGAGGAAGGCACAGGCGGAGGACAAAACACTCAAGCCGTGTTTCAAGAAGTTGCCCAAATCTCATACACCTCCAGGCAAGGGATAATTTTATATGAAGAACAAGCTGATTTATAGGAAGGCTGGATCTGAATCCAATGGTCACGGACAGCTGGTCCTTCCCACTTCATATAGGACTAAAGTGTTGGAACTAGGGCATGCAATTCCCTTCAGTGGTCATATGGGGATCAGCGCAACAGGACAGCGTATAGCTTGTCACTATTTCTGGCCAGGGATAACTGAAGATATCAAACGATATGTAAAATCCTGTCCAGAGTGCCAACGAGTAGCACCTAAGCATTGGACTGCACCAGCAACTCTGGGGGAAATGCTCATAGTGGGAACACCCTTTGAGAGAGTTTCCGTGGATCTTGTGGGACCTCTCACTCGAACTAAGAGAAGGAACAGCTACATTCTGACTCTGGTGGACACTTGTTCTATGTGGGGAGAGGCGGTAGCCCTGTCATCGATTGACTCTAAGCATGTGGCAGAGGCATTACTCACAATTTTCACAAGGTTAGGCTTTCCCAATCAAATCTTGACTGATAATGGCTCTCAGTTCAAGGGGAAACTAACAGAAGAAGTTTTCAGGATCTTCCAGGCCAAACAATTCCATTGTAGTGTGTACCATCCCCAAGGAAACGGCCAAGTGGAAAGATTTAATGGCACGTTGATGTCGATCCTGAGAAAATTGGCACACGAAAAACCAGATACATGGGACCAGTACCTTCACGCCGCCCTCTTTGCTTATCGGGAGGTACCCCATAGTTCAACCGGTATGGCACCGGCAACATTATTATTTGGAAGGCCAATAAAAGATCAACTCGAAGCGCTGTTAAGAACGTGGACTGATGAAAAGGCAGAGGAAAATATTACATCCTCATACCAATATGTGAATGAGCTGACCACTCGTTTAAAAACTGGCTGGAAACTTGCCAATGAAAATTTGAGACAAGCCAGGAAGAAACATGCTGCCTATTTCAACAGGAAAGCTAAAGACAGAGATTTGGCTGTGGGAGAGAAGGTACTGCTTCTTCTCGCCGGTAGCTTGTGTAAACATGGTCCTATTGGCTAGACCCGCTGATATAGTCAGTTAGGAGCGTCTGTTCAGTGCCACATTTTAAAATAAACTTACTAAGAAACAGTGCGTTGAGATCCAGCTCATATTTTTATAAATAAAAGCCTGGGACAGAGGCAGATCGGAATTTGTGCCATAATTCATCGCCAGTCAACGTATTTGTTTATTATTTCCATGAATTGTGGTAAGATTGACATATTTGATATCTTTTTGATGAAAATTGAATGTGAATTGATAATTTATGTCTGTATATGTGTGTGGTTCAGTAGCAAACATGAGGCAAAGCCTAGATATTGCTCCAACCTGAACAAAACTTGTCGGAGAGAAGTATATCTGCATGGGATCGCCAAATAGTACACTGACACCTATCTTATTGACTAGAAGGAACTAATGCTGGAATTGCAGAGGCGTAGTAACCATTAAGGAGAAGAATACTGGTGTAAATTGTTTCTGATGAAGCTAGCAGTTGGCCTACCGCTCTGAACTCAGTGTTTGTTATGTATTGTGTTCAGTGTGGAAATAGATTATAAATTAGTTCTGAAGTAGGAGGTACAACCTTCTTGTTTCAGGGTCCGTGGTCCTAACTTATTGAAGCAGCACCTGGTCTGGGTTTTGCTGAATCCAGAGGCTGATAGCATGCCCCTTGGTCCAGATAGCGACCAGTGAGGTGTCTCAAGAACACAGTGAAGCAAGCGAGCAGAGGAGACTGTTTCCTGCCGCCATCACAGAAGATAAGATTCTGTGGCCAGAGCAGCTCAATCCTATGTGCCCCCCCTCTAAAATTGACAGTATATTAATTAAAGAGGGACAATAAATTGTTTCAAATGACAGGAACTGTGAACTTTTCCCAATATGTTTTCCACCATAAGCAAACACTTGAAGTCATGATGACAAACAACAACCTAGCTTGAAAAAGCCAGTATTACCTCATAGTACTACTTCACAACTTACACACATAGAATAATAATAATAAAATATGTCAATACAAATATCATATCTATAAATTGTGTACATACAACTTGTAATTACAGTTGATTGTGATTCCTGGTTCACTGTGTAGTTGAATCAGGATATCTATTATTGAAAGGAATTAATACAAATATATTTAAAACTTTAACACTTGACTCATTTAAGATAGTCTTATAGAGTGTTATATGTGTGTGAGTGTCACAGTGTTGTGGAATAAATTAAATTGTTTATCTGTCTGTTGTTGTTGTGACTTACACTTCATCATTTTCATAACCCTAGACATTCAACGTAGTCATCACAATATTCTAGAATAATTCTGACTGAGGTATAAATGTGGTAGCAAGTAAGGTCATCTGTAATACACCACACTTATTAGATACAGATACCTTCACAGCTGATCTCAGTCAGTACACTAAGTCCCCTATAAATATTTATATCATCCCATCTTACCACATCTGACTAACACAGAAAGGTAAGTTTCTTTGTAGCTTATTATCATTTAAACTCGACAACATCAAAATATCTAAAGGAAAAGATCAAAGAGTCATTTACCTGCATATGAAATAAAGCAGAAAAAGTGCAACCTCCCCGAAAAGAGAAAAAAAACCTAAAATTATTAACCCAAAGGTTGAAGGTTAGCATTATATTACAGAATGAACAGTAGTGGTACTCTATGAGACCCAGTTAAATAACCCAACTTTTAGACAAATCAGATATATGGATAGTTTTCCCGCAAACAAGAAAAATACTCACACACTCTTTCAAGCAGTGGCCACTCTCACACTCTTACCTAATTGCCTGGTATGGTAGGTCTGTAATATCCCTTGGTAATAGAATTAGTCCATGAATATATTATCTATTTTCACTTAATGTTCTGTCACTCCAGTTGTCGCAGATCCAGATTGGCCACAGCTCATTCTCAGAATTAGTTAATGAGGTGAACGCCTAATCTGGTTTTTCTTTTATAAGTGTTATTACAAACAGTTAAAACTGTGAGAGTTCTTGAGGTTCACTCTTTAACGGAAAAATACTTCCAATATTGGGAAACATCTGGTTGCTAAAATTACTGTTCTTATGCTGATGACTTTTCTATTGGCCAACTCTGTGTTAGAGCGCCGATTCTGCACAGCGTTGCTAACTAGAGAGATCTTCCTCTCACTGTGGTTGGTAAAAAAAATATATAATCTGGGTTTGGTATGTACAGTATTAAAACATTATTGTCCTCCAATACTCTCTGGCGAGTGCCCGTTTAGAAATGAAATCGGTGACACACAAGCCAAGAAAATGAGAAAATAACTAATCCAAAAAAGAAAAAGACCGCTGCCAGCCCTTGTTATCAGGTCTGCGAAGAATTCGAGAAACATTTATATAAAAAAATATGCTAATCCTATATCTACACACAGACGGGGGACAAGACGATCTCTTCTCCACTCCGTCAGTCCTGATTAAATTTAAAAGGCACACGGTGCTTCCTTACGCCTACAAGTTAGCAGACGCCACTGGCGCTGAGTTCGGTCGGACTGAATTATTTTAATTGGCTCGCCCCAGCTCGAGCCGGCGTTCAGCGTACAATGTTAATTATTATTTAATCTCTCTAGACGCGCTACCTAAACAATGATCGCTTGCCATTAAATAGCTATTACATTTTTCGGCGTCTGTTAGTTCGTCGTATGGTATCAAAAATAATAGACACTATAATAACAAATATGCACAAATTAAATATACCATGTAATCTAGACGCCCCCTATCAGTCGCTTTATTGCCTATATGTCCAGTCAGCTAAACCGTCGGGTTTAACTCTCTCCTGTAGAGATTAAGTGTCGCGTCTGTCTATACTGTTAACATCATTACGGTCTAAGGTATGCGGGTGGCGTGATTTAACATTTTAGTAGAATAGTTGGTAGGAAATCGCTACTCGTTACTTTATTTCACTCGTTTTACTAGAGAGAAAAATCTAAGTGAAGAACAAATGTTAAAATCTATCACTTCTTAAATCATTAGCACTATTATCCTTTTACCAGAAAATTCAGAAATGAAAATCTCCACGAACACTAGTACACCATATTCCAACAAGAAAGACTGGTTCATGTGCCGGTAGTGACAAGACTCGCTTTTCGTTGGAGAATCGCCTTATTTTTAAAATGGGCGTTCTAGCTCCCGGCGGTTTAAATATACAACATCATTTTGCATAAATTCTGGTAGCTTTTCTCTTTTTCATTCTTTATTCGTTGTCTTTATGATCTATCTTCTTGTGTTTTTGCTTTGGTTCGTTTCGTATCTTTTTATATCTCTTGTTTTGTCGCTATCGCACGTCACTTCCTTGCGAGTTCTGTGACAAGAGACTACCGCTTTCTTCCACGGATTCTTTGCATCGAGCTAAGCTAACTTTAACTAGTTCCACAGTTTTGTTTATTCTTCTTTTTTTCGTTTCGTTGGATTATTTGCTTTCTTGTTTCAGTATTTCTTTTAGATTTTACGGTTTTCTTGTATTGTTATTGTTTACTTTTTCCATCTGCTTGTATCGCCCATTTGTTGTTTGTTTCTCATCATCGTATAGTTTTCTAGTACCTATATGTAATTTTTGTCTTTGTCACCTGTTTGTGGCTGACGAAGGGTAAAACCCGAAACGTCCTTTGTCTCATGTGAACTGTTATTAGTAAAACTAATTCAATACCGTTTTATTAGTTTATAAACTTATATTCCTTACCAGTTTTACTGCAGCCCCTTAATTTATGGTTCTTACTGCGCTAGACTATTTAAAAATCTGACTGGCAACTGCAGATGGGGTTAAAAAACGACAGTGTATGTCTGAGAACTATTATGATTGACAGATGCTAGCGTGAGGGGACGAGGTAAACACAGCCTGATTTGCTTTCCTGTTATGGCTGACAGGTCACGCAGTTTGTAAACATTTCGTTAGCTCATGTTAAAAGAAAAGAAAGCGGGACGAAATGGTACGTTGCAGAAATAGACAGTTTAGCTAGCAAATCAGAGGGAAGCTATTAGGTTGCATTAAGCTGTCAGATTATACTGTAGACTCTTTTTTCCATTACACGTCACAGTTAGCAGTAAGTTTGGTTGTAGTATACAAGACATTAAGTGTTAATTTGTGAACTTCTCCTTTCACTTCTTTTGGAGATTAAATGCTTATTTGTGAACTTCTTCTTTTACTTCCTATGGAGATTAAATGCTTATTTGTGAACTTCTCCTTTTACTTCCTGTGGAAATTAAGTGTTTATTTTTCAACTTCTCCTTTGTCTTCCCGTGGAGATTAAATGTTTATGTGAGAACTCCTTTACTTCTTTTCAAGATTAAGTGTGTATTAGTGAACTTCTCCTTTTACCTTCCTGTGGAGATTACGTGTTTATGTGAGAACTGCTCCTTTTACTTCTTATTTAGATAAAGTGTGTATCTGTGAACTTCTTCTTTTACTTCTTATGGAGATTAAGTGTGTATTTGTGAACTTCTCATTTTACTTTTTATGGAGATAAAGTGTGTATTTGTGAACTTCTCATTTTACTTCTTATGGAGATTAAATGTTTATTTGTGAACTTCTCCTTTTTATCTCTTATATATCTTTGATTCACCAATGCAGCTGATCCTATTGCAAGAAGCCTACATAAATCATGTATGTGTTCTTGCACTGGCCGGCTTATGTAGCAACGCGTTTTATATAATGATGTTTCCAGTCCTCCTTCACAACGTCAAATTAGTCGCTTCAGTCGTCATGCTTAAGAGAGTAGTAATCTTTCCTTGTCTCCTCAGAGACCCCTGGGTCGTACATTGAGCTTATTTATATGCTGTATATAAGTACTTAAAAATTGTTAGTGCACTGGCTTCCTAGCTAAAAAATATTACAATTAATGAAACACGTCCTGATATAACCAACAGCTCCATGTATATAGCAGATGGTTGAAAGAGGCGTGCTACAAAAAAGTAGCAAACACATTAATTTTAAAAAAAAGCTTCCTAGCTGGGAGTTTCATGGTTCGATCCATAGTTCAGATGGGATTTTTTTAAGACCGCAAACGGCTCCCGGGTCGATCCAGCCACGTGAATTGGGTAGTAACTCTGGTAGGTTAAAGGCGGCCTGCTTAATGCAGACCACATCACCCCGGGTGTGCCGTATGGTCAAGAAAATATAGGTCTAACACCAAATTCCCAATATGCCTCAATAGGCATGCAACGTGATCTTTTACCTTATAAGTAATTTAGCGCGTGCGAGCTGTGAATTCTAAACGAATCGTTTGGTCACGTTACAGAGTCAGCTGGTATGCTACATGTTACGGACGGGATAGCGTGAACAAACGAGAAAGACAGACTACCAGGCTTGCCACTCCTTGGTGGATTCAACTATACTACTCGTCAAAAGTCAAGGGCCACTTAGAAAAACTTTGGTTGAAACCATAAAACAAATCTGATATAAACGTAATTGGTATCAGTCAAAACGGCATTTATTGAATACCAAATTGACATGTCACGTAAAGAAATGGAAACACATATTCAAACGCAATGACGCTGTGAAGTGTGTCACCCACCTTTTCAAAAGTCACACAATAGATATTGGACAAATAGACATTTCAAAATCGAGTATGACCACCGTTTGCAGCAAGGCATTCAAGACAGCGTAGGCGCATCGAGTCCACAAGGGTCCGAAGAGTATCCTGAGGAAAAGCTTGCCATTCCTGAAGCAGAAATGCAGTCATCTGTGCAACATCCATTGGCAGGGGGGTGATTTGTTGACAATCTTCGACCAAGGACATCTCAGAGGTGCTCAATCGGAGAAAGGTCAGGTGAATGAGCTGGCCACGCCATCCTGATGATCCCATGTTGCTGAATAAACTCATTCACCACACGAGCTCGATGGAGTCGAGCGTTATCATCTTGGAAGATGGCATTACCACCTATGGCCTCCAGAGCAGGCTGAACAATTGGTCTCAAGATTTCGTTTTGGTATCTTGGGCCGGTCAAGTTGCCTTGGATGATGTAGAGTGGCGTCCTGCCGTGTCTGTAGAAGCCTCCCCAGACCATGACAGAACCCCTACCATAACGATCCACCTCTCGAATTGTGTCATCAGTAAATCGTTCTCCTGGTCGTCTCCAAACTCGAATCCTGCCATCATTGAATGACACAGTGAAGCGAGATTCATCAGTGAAGAGAACTTGACTCCATTGTTGCCTTGTCCATCGGATGTGCTCGCGACACCAAGCAACACGGGCTCTGCAATGAGCAGGAGTAAGAGTGATTCTGACTGCAGGCCGTCGAGAAGCCAGTCCAAATTCAAGTAAACGTCTGCGAATAATGCTTTGACTGACATTAACGTTTACAGTTTGTCTCAGCTGACATCTTAGAGTGGAATAAGAGTAGTATAGTATGTTGTTTACGGTTATTATTCAGGTGGCGCACTGTGGTGGTGCGTGACTTTTACTTACTTAGTCCTTTCACTTCTACCGTGAGGTGTAGGGGTTTGGAAGAGAGAGCGCCAGACCATTCTATCAGCTGTCTTCTTCCTGGCCTGGTTCCATTCTAGTCCTCAGTCCTTCAAAGATTGTCTAATGTTGTCCTCCCAGCGGACTCTGGGTCGTCCTGGAGGTGTGGATCCCTGGCTCTTTGTTTCCCATGCTTGTCGTGGTAGCCGATCTTCTCCCATTCTGCAGACATGGCCAAACCATCTTAGTTGGGACTGTTCTACTTGGGTCTGCAGCAGGTGGGATTTTAGGCCTTGACGGATCGTCTGGTTGCGGACCATGTCTCTTCTTGTTACTTCAACAACTTTCCTCAGATACCTCATTTCTGAGGTTTGGATCTGGCTTTTGTAGGTTGTAGTCATTGCCCATGACTCGCATCCATATGTCAAGACTGGGACATACGTGGAGCGGTATACAGCCATCTTCGTTTTCTGACTGTAGCAAAAAGGTTTTTTGTTTTGAGGGAGATGAGTGTACGTATGACAGACTTGATGGAAGAATAAAGATAATCACTAAAGGAACCTCTTCCAGACTGCAGGTTGAATGCACTGTCTCTCCTCGGGAATTAGTCCACTAGAAAAATTTCTTAAAAGAGAATTCTGGTGAAACTAACAGGATATTCTCTAGGCGATAAATTCTTGATCCGAGATCCTACAAAGGAATATGTATAGTACATATAGCTGGATAAGAGATTTGGTGCCCAGCCACATTAAAAAATATCCTGACCCAATAGTGTTTATTAATTATGGCTCTGCCCCCAGGGTGTAGATTTATGTTACTAAAACTATACCACCCATTTAAATATTACAAAGAAAATAACAACAGACTCGGTTATGTAAAGTTTACAAAAATGAAGATAGAATTTCACATATATTCAAATGTACAACTATATGTTCCCTAATTTACGAATGGTTCTGAACCATGTTAGAATTAATCTGTCATCATTGGACAAAATGACTATTCTCTAGTGGTTTTGCTGGCATGTTCAGATACTCATCTCAGATGCTGAATTTTTGTAGTCTTGTTGCCAGGGTTTCAATATGTCAAAGCACTCCAGGTCCAGCAAGGTCTTTTTAGGGTTTCGGAGGATGGCAAGCTGCTTTCTCCGTCTTGACTCAGGGCGCATCACCAGCTGGGATGGATTAAGTCTGCCCTTGAGAACACTGCTTATGGTTTTGTCTTCTGGTATGACAACCTGGTATGACAACCTGGTAGGACTGGATTGACAAACAATTGAGGCTCCATTAGTAATCATGCCAGAGAAGTCATTTCCCATATCTGCTGGGCGCTAATCGTCCATCAGAAATCTAACAAACATTCATAGTTAACATCACTAACAAAGTGCTAGCTATTGTCTCTAAAGTACTATAGCATAACTGATGTTATAAGCAAACAGGTGGATCTAAACCTATATCTGGCTTCCAGCTTGTTTACCGCAGTGATTTTCAACATATGGGCTGTTAGCTTCACCAACTGTGAAGTTTGGGGCAGTGGTCATCAAAAGTTTGAGAACCACTGGTCTACCTTGTGCCCATAGAGCAGTAAATTCAATGGGGGGTTACTGTCAACAATGGTTTTAGAACCACTGGGTAATAGTTTTCTATTCTGCTGTAACATGTTGGGGTGTCATAGTTGCCAAGGTTTGAGAACCACTGAATTACAAGTCAGTCAACATATTCATTTATAAAATTGGCTACAGTGCTGTTTCCCCTCATTACATAGTTCTATGTTTATGTGATAGGCATTCATATACCTTGATACTACCATCATAACACAGGATCCATGCACATTAAAACATAATAAGGATATTTGCAGAAATCATCAGCAGGGTATGTGTATAGAAAGAATATTCCATGCTGAAAACACTAATATCCCAATCAAGAACAAGGGATAAGAAATGTGAACAAGAACATACTTATCAAGTTTGTATGATTGTGACTAAAGAACAATGGAACATTATAAGAAATAGGAGGTAAGTATAAGGACTCCTAGTATTCCTGTTCTGCTTAGTTCAGTAGTACACATCACCACAGTAACAATAAGGATATATATCAACAATTTATGTGAGTAACTGACTTCAGCGAACTCATGCATTAAATTTGTTGAGTAGCATGCATATAATGAAATAACACGTTGTCACTGAAAGGAAATTCCATGTAGAACATTTCTTAACAAAATATACTGCAATATGCTTTACAACAAGTACTGAATTAATATGCTGCTGATAAACATATGATTATTATTCATGTTATTCATATAACAATATAGATCACTTACTCGCTCAGGCAAGCACCATTTCTGTGTTAAAATTGGACCGTTCCCCTCTGCAATTAATTGCCTCGACCAGACTATCTTGTCCAGGTCGGTCGGTCTAGACGGCTAGTGAACGAATGCCCGAATCCCGCTTGAGAATCGCGCCTAATTTCTCCAGGTTTCAGTTTGGTTGCTGAGGTTAAAGGTCAACAAGCAATATTCGGCTGCCTATCCCGTTGGCTTACTGTAATTATTCAGGGCGCGGTTTAAAGTTCACAGCTTTAAAAGGTCACAGTGGTTTGCTGGTAACCTCGATTTAAGAAAAAGGAATTTATTTCCCGAAGCAAATGGGAGATCTCCTGATGTGTATTGATGAGTGGTAGAGATTCTAGAAAAGTTAGAGAGAAGGAATGTTTAGGTATGAGAAAAGATTGACAGAGAGAAAAGACGGCGAATACACTTCGTGACATAGGCCCCCTTTTAAAAGTTATGCCTACGGCTAACTTAAGTTGAGCCGACTATTCTCTTCTGTCTGCTACTACCTTCCTGTTTCATATCTCTTGTTAATTCAATCCCATTGTTTCCTCTTTTTCCTTATTCGAACGGTATGCCTGTAATCAACACATGTCTATCCGTTTCCTTATCAATAAGTAGTTGAGGTGGGTTGAGCAAGCCTGCTCGCAAAAATATCCCCCTCTTCTTTTCTACCTTATGGATCCTCCATTGAAGCTTGCCTCCTGGCAAAGAGCTTGCACTAAAGCCTACACTCTGCTTGCAATGCGGTCTATAGCAAATAGTTTTGCATGATGAGGTTGCCAACCTCATACACAACCTTATTTTAGTCATATTACTTGACCTGCCTAAGGACACATACCTATCTCCCCAGGTATGAGAGCGTGTATGGTCTTCTATCCCTGTTTCTCCAGTGACAGAGAAAGATAAGTCTATCATGTGTTCCTGCCCACCAGGTACCAAGGAAATTTGGACCAGCTTTACTTTCTGATCCCAGATAGTGGGTGAGGTTATTGGAACTGACTGAAAACTAAGTGCTTGAGGCTCATATTCCTCTTTAGCCATTTCTCCCGTGTTAAAGGAAGATATTCCTGAAACATGTTTCATCCCACCAGGTACCAAGAAACTCTGGCCCGGCTTCACTTTCTGCATGCAGATAGTGGGTGAGACTATCAAAACTGGTTCAGAATTAAGTGCACTGGGGTGGTCATCCCCTTTGCACTCTTCCAACTTTTCAGTGAAAGTATTGGAAGATGAGTTAGGCATTGGAGTTTCCATAGCCTGTTCAGTCACGTCGTCTCTGGATCGTGCTGAGTCTCCAAAGATGATATATTTCCCTCCTTGAGGTATGGGGTAAATTCGTTCATCCAATATTGCGGCCTTTACTTTGCCGTTTACAAAGTTCGACCTAACTTCTACATAAGCTAAAGGCACAATCATCCTTCTGTTGTTTATCATGGGTGCTGTTACCTCAACATCCTCTTCAGTGACTTGATCAGGGTCAACGACAGAGGCTGAGACAAGGGCATCACACCCAAGACCTTGATAATATAAACAGGTGATTTCTTCTCCATTTACTGTGGCAGTCTCCACATTTTGAGAATCCCTGTATCCACTCCGGGCCTTCGTCAAGTTCCCATCCATGGTAGGGACCTTAGCTTTGTATGAAGTCTGTGGGTTTGGGTCTCGGCGCCTGCAGTCTAACTGATGTAGGGTGGCCGACAGGTGATGTTCAAGAACATCCCTTCCCTTCCCATAGGGTTGCGTACTCCTTTTCCGTTGAGTGATCCTATTTGGTTGAGCGATCCTATTTACTTGAGCGATCCTATTTACCAGGTTTTTGGTGCGGTTGTTTTCGGTATCCCTGTTGTGAGTTTTTGCTGAGGATGAGGAAGGTCTCTTCAGATTATCAGCACCCTTGTGCTTAATCTGGGTTTCAGGATGGTCTAGATGTCTCTCTTTAGATATCTGTACCTCTGCTCTGTCTGAGCCTGAATTCTGAGACATAGACTTGGCTTCATGTGGTGCAGTCATATTTACCACTGAAGATGGTGATGCAACTGGCAAAGGAGTGGCATGATCAGTATTCCTACATTCAAGTTTATCCCTGGATTCCATTTTTGTAGGTAGCAACTGAGTTTCCATTACTTCCAGTTCTTCCTTACACTGGAGAGATTTTTCTTGTCTTTGTCTCTCATGTTCCACATTCTCTTCCTTGCATTGTGCTCTCCATTCGTTCTGTTGCCCCATTATGCTCATGAAACATTCTACCTGTTCCGAGACATAATTTTCCAGCAAACTTCCCGAGAAGCCACATAATTTTCCAATCTTATACGATTGCGCTGTTCATTTCTTCAGTCCTTTTATCTCATCCATTTTAACAGCAGTGGTTTTGCTGAGCGAGTATGAGATCTCTAACTCACTATCAAATAAATACAGGCCTAAATACTTTCTATAGCCGTAACTAAACTAAAGTATTTTACCAACCTCCGTTATTTAAAACCAGAGCGTCCCAGTGTAGCAAAAAGGTTTTTTTGTTTTGAGGGAGATGAGTGTACGTATGACAGACTTGATGGAAGAATAAAGATAATCACTAAAGGAACCTCTTCCAGACTGCAGGTTGAATGCACTGTCTCTCCTCGGGAATTAGTCCACTAGAAAAATTTCTTGAAAGAGAATTCTGGTGAAACTAACAGGATATTCTCTAGGCGATAAATTCTTGATCCGAGATCCTACAAAGGAATATGTATAGTACATATAGCTGGATAAGAGATTTGGTGCCCAGCCACATTAAAAAATATCCTGACCCAATAGTGTTTATTAATTATGGCTCTGCCCCCAGGGTGTAGATTTATGTTACTAAAACTATACCACCCATTTAAATATTACAAAGAAAATAACAACAGACTCGGTTATGTAAAGTTTACAAAAATGAAGATAGAATTTCACATATATTCAAATGTACAACTATATGTTCCCTAATTTACGAATGGTTCTGAACCATGTTAGAATTAATCTGTCATCATTGGACAAAATGACTATTCTCTAGTGGTTTTGCTGGCATGTTCAGATACTCATCTCAGATGCTGAATTTTTGTAGTCTTGTTGCCAGGGGTTCAATATGTCAAAGCACTCCAGGTCCAGCAAGGTCTTTTTAGGGTTTCGGAGGATGGCAAGCTGCTTTCTCCGTCTTGACTCAGGGCGCATCACCAGCTGGGATGGATTAAGTCTGCCCTTGAGAACACTGCTTATGGTTTTGTCTTCTGGTATGACAACCTGGTATGACAACCTGGTAGGACTGGATTGACAAACAATTGAGGCTCCATTAGTAATCATGCCAGAGAAGTCATTTCCCATATCTGCTGGGCGCTAATCGTCCATCAGAAATCTAACAAACATTCATAGCTAACATCACTAACAAAGGGCTAGCTATTGTCTCTAAAGTACTATAGCATAACTGATGTTATAAGCAAACAGGTGGATCTAAACCTATATCTGGCTTCCAGCTTGTTTACCGCAGTGATTTTCAACATATGGGCTGTTAGCTTCACCAACTGTGAAGTTTGGGGCAGTGGTCATCAAAAGTTTGAGAACCACTGGTCTACCTTGTGCCCATAGAGCAGTAAATTCAATGGGGGGTTACTGTCAACAATGGTTTTAGAACCACTGGGTAATAGTTTTCTATTCTGCTGTAACATGTTGGGGTGTCATTGTTGCCAAGGTTTGAGAACCACTGAATTACAAGTCAGTCAACATATTCATTTATAAAATTGGCTACAGTGCTGTTTCCCCTCATTACATAGTTCTATTTTTATGTGACAGGCATTCATATACCTTGATACTACCATCATAACACAGGATCCATGCACATTAAAACATAATAAGGATATTTGCAGAAATCATCAGCATTGTATGTGTATAGAAAGAATATTCCATGCTGAAAACACTAATATCCCAATCAAGAACAAGGGATAAGAAATGTGAACAAGAACATACTTATCAAGTTTGTATGATTGTGACTAAAGAACAATGGAACATTATAAGAAATAGGAGGTAAGTATAAGGACTCCTAGTATTCCTGTTCTGCTTAGTTCAGTAGTACACATCACCACAGTAACAATAAGGATATATATCAACAATTTATGTGAGTAACTGACTTCAGCGAACTCATGCATTAAATTTGTTGAGTAGCATGTATATAATGAAATAACACGTTGTCACTGAAAGGAAATTCCATGTAGAACATTTCTTAACAAAATATACTGCAATATGCTTTACAACAAGTACTGAATTAATTTGCTGCTGATAAACATATGATTATTATTCATGTTATTCATATAACAATATAGATCACTTACTCGCTCAGGCAAGCACCATTTCTGTGTTAAAATTGGACCGTTCCCCTCTGCAATTAATTGCCTCGACCAGACTATCTTGTCCAGGTCGGTCGGTCTAGACGGCTAGTGAACGAATGCCCGAATCCCGCTTGAGAATCGCGCCTAATTTCTCCAGGTTTCAGTTTGGTTGCTGAGGTTAAAGGTCAACAAGCAATATTCGGCTGCCTATCCCGTTGGCTTACTGTAATTATTCAGGGCGCGGTTTAAAGTTCACAGATTTAAAAGGTCACAGTGGTTTGCTGGTAACCTTGATTTAAGAAAAAGGAATTTATTTCCCGAAGCAAATGGGAGATCTCCTGATGTGTATTGATGAGTGGTAGAGATTCTAGAAAAGTTAGAGAGAAGGAATGTTTAGGTATGAGAAAAGATTGACAGAGAGAAAAGACGGCGAATAAACTTCGTGACACTTACCAACCTCTTTCTTGCTGAGGAATCCTCGATTTATGGCCTGAAAAAGTTTCCCAGCCGCTGCTTTTCGAGTGGCCAACTCTTCTTTGATGCCTCCCTTTAGGTCTATAATAGCTCCGAGATATTTAAAGTGGTCGACCTGCTCCAGGACATGTTCTCCCAACTTAATCTGATGTTTTCTTTCTTCTCGTGATATCACCATGGATTTTGTTTTAGAGCTGCTTATGACCATCCCTCTCTTCTCCAGCTCTTCTTTCCAGACTTGCAGGTTGGATTGGAGATGTGCCTCTGATTTAGCAATCAGGGCAACATCATCAGCAAATGCTAGCTCCGAAATACAGAACTGTCTCATCTTCCAGTACCCCACTGAATACTTTCGTGTTCTCTCCTTACATGCCTTGATGACATCGTCCATAAGGAGTATGAAGAGGTAAGGTGATAGGATATCACCTTGTCTTACACCAGTGGTGGTCCTGAACTCTTCTGACTTATGGTTTGCTGTCCTCACATAATTTCTGCAAGACTTGTAGAAGCTCTGTATAGCATGAATCAGAGGTGCTGGAATATTCTTCCTTGCCAAACAGTCCCAAAGTTTGCTCCAGGGGACCCTGTCAAACGTCTTTTCCAGATCTATGAAACAAAGATGGATCTCACTCTTATACTCAAGGGCCTTTTCACTCAGCTGTCTGAGTGTGAAGATTAGGTCTTGAGTACTTCGGTTTGCTCGGAATCCGCACTGGACCTCATCCAATTGTGGCTCAGCTAGGCGTCGGAGTCTCTGCTCTAGAATTCTAGAGTAGATTTTACCAGGGACACTGAGAAGGGATATGCCTCTATGGTTTCCACACTGTCGATTGTCACCCTTTTTGCGTGAGTTTTATATAAAGAAATACGGTGGCGCGCTATGGTGGCGCGTGACTTTTTATATAAGGAAAATGTGGTGGCGCGTCAGGCGGAGGAGAGGTCATCAGGAGGCGCCGCATGACTTTTTATAAAGCGATATATTTTAGCCGGGGTGACATCCTCTGATGAGCAGCTGACGTCCTGGTAGGTTATGTGTAGTTTATTAATGTGTTACAGCATGTGTTGTTATGTTGTTGTTTATTTATGTAGACATACATATATATATACATATATTACAATATTTATTACAACAGTTAGACGTATATTTACAATATGTAGACGATATATTTAGACATATATTACAACAGTTAGACGATATAAAAGAGAAAACACAAGATATATTTTATATATTTATTGACAAAGTTAGTTGATCTATGGGTGACGTCTAACCGCACTTCTTTTTCGTGTACGCCTAGGAGAGAGCACAGTCGGTTCGGATTACTTGGTGAGTTCTTTTTCATGTACACCCACTTGGTGGCGTGTAATCATGTGAGGGGTAAGTGTCTATGAAGGAAAAACAGTCTTGTGGTTCGCTAGTCAGGGTCTGACTAGTCGAAAAACTAAGCGATCGTTAGAGTGTTGTCTAGCCGAAAAGGGTAGTAGGACGCGTTGCATAGTACCACCGCGAGCTTTGACCAAGACGAAATAAATGGCGTAGAGGCCACAAACGTTGGTAACTACATCTTGTAAATGTCTAGCGTTGTAGTTAACAGGTCGGTTAGAGTTTCTGGCTATAAAATTAACCAGGTCCGGGTGTCTAGGTGGTAGTCCGAAAGAATCAAAATATTCAAAAGTGCCAAGTCCATTGAAAACTGTAACGAGCCCAGTTCGTTTAACAAAGATATCTGACAGGAGGATGGTGCGTATCTCGTCTGTATTCATTGTCTAAGTGGTGTAGTCTGTCAAAACTTGGCGCGATTTCGAGATCTCCAAGATCGAGTCTTGCTCGGCGTAGACGAGGACCTGTAATGGTTCGGATGTGATCTCAGAGAATTTAAGTTCTACTGAGATAGGGCCCGACTTGGCCATCTCACACTGGTCACCGTCCTGTAGACTGGGGGTGAGGTCAAAGGCGTATAAGGCGTACACATTCTTAAAATGTCTATATTCGAGGTCGTTACCGGCGTCTTTGCCAACCAGTCCCATAGATAGATTCGTCCCGAAGAAGGCTCTCACGTACTGGTTGTGCTCATAATCCATGGACAAAGGCTTGCCACTGACTGTTCTTCCGTCCGCGCTGACATTTAAAATGTCAGACCAAAGGTAGCGAAATTGAACGGGTTAGCCGTATACGACCCGTTAAAAGCGGTCGAAGTGACTAGGCCAATCACAATCCGTGTAGGTGTTTGACTGAGAAATAGATTATCCTGCATGTGCGATAGCATACTTCTAGGAATAGAGAAAGTTTTTAGCACAACTCGTTTCAAGGGGTATTTGGCATTACCTCGCAACAAGGCTTTCTTGTGGGCTAGAGAGACGGCGGGGTTTAATTTGGCTTTCCGTACAACCAAGGCCGCATAAGTTATAATAGATTTATAACCACCAGCATGGTCGTTTCCCAGCACATTGAAGGCATCTTTAGATGGCGTGAGTTTTATTTTAACAATCACACCATTTAACAGGTAACGATCTTGAGCGAAAATATCTGAATGAAAACGACCCATCATATCAATGTCCTGAGAACCAACCGCTATATGTCGACGCAGTGTTAGTCCCTTGTAATTATCACCACTTGTTTCCGTAATAAAGTTTGGGGTGTCTTTGTAAAACAGAACTGCTGTCATATGACCTCGTTTGGCTTCCTCCCCGTAATTCAACGTGGCTTCCAGGTAAGCTCTATAAGGGTAGGTGTTCTCGTTGGGTGTAGTCAGCGTGTCGTTCAGGGAAACGTGGACTTGGGAGAATAAACTGTGCAGGTAATAGTTGATTGGGGCCACCTCTGCATCAGTGGGTAATGTGTTACCATTAGCTAACGTGATTTTGGCTCGCACGTGCAGAAAAGTATTTAACTAATCTAGATATTCTTCGCCGTTCCCCGATATTACAAATTCCACCGAGGCTCCGGGTGCTAAGGCAGCCAACGGATGTATCTCCACAAATTGACCCTCTTCTACGGCTGTCTGCGTTGGTGGTACGCTAAACAAATCTAGACCACTGTGAAGACACTCGCACGAGCTGGGATGAATAAGCGCCATCATTCAAATATATCAGAGTACCGTCGCTTCTTCTGGTGGGAATTAGAAGGACGAGCTCTATTACTTCGTTTTATTCTTTTCGGCTCGCCAGGTGGGGCAGCTCTCGTTTTTCTTTTTCTGCTAAGACCGCTACCCGATTGGTTAGTGGTGAGGTGGTCAACTGCTCCCTGTAATAAACGCTGACCCGATTTTTTGGCTCGTTCACGAAATGACTCACCAATATTTCTGCCGGCTAACGCATCGCTCGCAACTTGTAGACCGGTGACAACCCCTTCTCTGAGTAAAGCTTTGCCTCCAGTTTTTCACCACGGGAGAACCATGCGACCGTGCCCGCTGAAAAAACTACCCAAGCCATGTCCTCTTTGACTTCTGCCTCCAATAAACACTGGCATCCCGTGTCCAGCTTGGTTGCAGTAAAACTCCTCATACATTTTGGGGTTTCGTGGTATGGGTACGTGTCTCACCATTTTTTCTATTCAAAATCAAACTGTCTGTGAGTTCGGAAGTGGAGTGTCAACACCGAAGCTCCGCTAGTGAATGGGATAGTCTTACCATGATTATTAGTTAAAAGAATTTCCACGGCGACGTGTATAGACCAGCGGGCAACGTGAGTAGTATAGACTCATCGTCTTTGTTGGGGAAGTAATGTATTCATACGTCATCCTCTAGCACGTTATAATAACTTTTGGGAAATTGAATCTCAACCAATCCAACCTCGTAACGTGAAGTCAAATCTATAGTCTGTTGCAATTTGACGAAAAAGTGACCGGCGTTATTGTTTGGGTATATTTTCATCGAGGCATTGCTGGGTAAAGTCACGTAAAAACTCATCCTATCTTAGGGTTAGGTAACATGTAACCCAGACAACTGCTCATTAAGGCGATCCAAAACTGGCCGTCTGGTCCCTCTGTACTGCTCCGACTCAGATTGAATAGCGAGACCCCGATGACGACATATATAACGATCATCTGACAGATGAAAACGATCTCTAGTCGCGGGACTAGTTTCCAAAAAAAAGGCCAGACAGAGGTTCTCGTGGCCTTGGGAGGGGGTGAACGCAAAACTGGGGTGCTCACTTCTTCTATTTCCATCAGTCTCGATATCTCGCTAGTTGTTTGGCGGAAATCCAGCTGTTGAATGACGAGTTATAACCGAACCATTTGACTAAATACTCTTTAACACCCCTGACACCTCGCCGTTCTTGCAAAATGGACTCGATTCGATAAACTATCTTGTCACCGACCCGCTGCAACTCTTCTTGGTAAAAAGACCCTTTCAATTCCTCACCCGAATCATCTTTAAGGATGTACGTGACCGGTCTTGTTTGGTTTAGTCGGCTGACCGTAAACAACTCTTCTATCCAAGCCGGTGTATAACCTTTTTTAAAAGTTTGTCTGGCTTGGGCGATCCGCACGCAATCACCGGCTTTAAAATAGACTTTTCTGCCGATGACGTCAGGGGTCGAATACAACGTATGCCACACCTCTTCTTGGTTGCTCGGGGTAACTTCCGACGGCGCCATCTTAATACTCCGATGATACGAATAATTGTAGTTGTGGACCAGTTGCTTTATCACGTCGACGTAGCGAAGACTGTTAGTTTTGGTAAAGTAACGCCACGTTTTTTCTTTGAGGGTTCGATTAAACCTCTCCACTATAGCTGCCTTGGTATCTTCATTCTCCGTAGTGAAGAAATGGACACCTTCGTCTTTAAGAAACTTTAAGAATGTTTTGTTGACGAACTCACTACCTTTGTCTGTTTTAAAATTTATCGGTTTGGGAAAGGTTAAAAATGGTCTTCACCGCTGCTACTAAAGCTTTCCCAGTTTTGTTTTTCAGGGGAACAGCCCAAGCGAATTTACTAAACACATCGATACACGTTACAAGATAGGAAAACCCATCGTTGATTTTTTTAAAACCCCGCAAGTCTATTAAATCAGCCTGGAACTGTTGATCGATACCACCAGCGATGGTTATGCGTCTTGTAAATTTTCTACGCACTGGTTTGTGTAAGGTGTACGTATCCTGATGACCTAACCAATCTCCAATTTTTTTACGAGTAAGTTTGGAACTACGTTGTAAGGCACTGACTCCCCCATTATAACCGGGTCGTTTCGGCTCGTAGTAATGTTGTTTTAAAATCTTATTCACTTCTTTGGCCATGCTTCCCACTTTAATGTTTTTGTCTTTTTCCTTCTTCTGAGCGAATACGATGATGTTTCTCGAAGTTTACTGGCAACCACCTGTTTTCGATTAGTGGGTGTGACTTGTTTGGGTGAGGACTGAAGAGTTTTGTCGACAATCTAGTCTTTAAGTACAGTGGGTTGATCGCTGGGAGGCTTCGAGCTCGACTCGTTAAGTGGAGACTTAATATCAACTAGACCTAGAAGTACGGGACTATACTGCTCTAGTCGAGTCAAATAACGCTGCAGTGTTAGCTGATATAATCTAGCTTTGTCACCCAACGGCAAATCTTCTCGATCCAAGCGTAGTTGCATTTGACTGTCCAATTCTCCCAAGTTATCTCTCAGAGCGTCCGGCGCTCTATAAGGTTTTTGAGTCCAGAGTGTTCCTACAAGGTCGGGTGACGCAGTTTTCATAACAGCCTTGATGACTGGGGGTTTGGCAGTGCCTAGAAACTTTAACATTTCAGCATGTCTTCTCACCTTTTCCCCCACCTCTTATTTGGGTACGTAGACGACTTGTTGTTCGTGTGGAAATATTAGGCTACGTAATCTCAAGGCGTCGGGTGTTGTCTGACGAAAGTCGATTAGCAAATAACCGTGCGGGGCCGACGTCGCGTGTTTAAAACTTTCTTGGACATAGGCCGTACGACCTGGGTACATCTGCTTGGCTAGATTAATAATATGCGAACCATCGCGTGGGTTTTTGAAAAGCACTTTATAATGTGAATTCAAACTAATGGTTCTGTGTTCTTTGTTCTTACCAAATAGATTTTGCACAATGTATATTACACTAACATCGCGATGATGACTCCCTTTTGTGAATACTTTAGTTATTCTATCATCCGTCTCACTCATCAGGTCATCTATAACTACCAAACGTTTCTTATCACCTGTCCACTGCTCAATGTCGGGCAGTCCTTCAATAAACTGAACTAAACTCATCGAATTATACATGGACTTCCACTCTCCATAACACCATATAATTTCATCAGGTGCAGGTACCATCATATCTCGGATATGTTGTAAAAATCTTTGTACAAAAACAGTTTTGCCACTACCGGTCGGTCCGGCTATTAGGGCAGTGAACGGATGCACCCAGCGTGGATCCATAGCGAACAATGATAAAATACACTCATACACAGTTATTTTATATCTGAGACCCTGCACAACGTGAGACTCCCTGTGACGTGTTTTTCAATATCACGAGAACCGTTCTAAAAAAACGTTACTCAGTCACAAGACTTTTTTACCATTCACAACAAATATCACTCAGTTGTTATTCATTTTTAAAGCTAGTGTTTAATATCATTGTTTCACAAGCTTGATTATGTGCTGAATACACTATCACAAATAAAGAGCTCTAGTTTTATGTTCGCTCGTAAAAACTCTGTCTTCACCGGGAACCAATTAATTATTCATGAACATCTGTGCGTAATTAAATTTTTTGTCTTTGATGTTGAATCACATATCGATAACGGGTGTCCTTACTTTTGTGAAACAAAGCCGCGTGCGGGTGAGTTCTGAATATTTGATTGCACACGTGTGCGGCGCATCTGCGATAGGCTTTTTATAAATGTCCTCCTTTGTTTAACTGTTCAAGCGTAAAAAGTCACGAAATCTTTCCGACCAGAGAATAATTAATTATTCATGACCAACTGGGTGCAATTAAACTTCGTGTGATGCTGAATCACATTGTCAATTCTCCTTTTCATACGTTCGGACAACGTCATGGGACTGGCAAATCACCACGAAAACCTTGCGCGTGTGCACATGCGCGGACTATTTTCTGAAAAAGTGCCTCTACACAACAAACCGATCTGTGAGCATCACGAAATTCATACGCGTGGACTACTTTTTTGACAAGTCTTTGTCTTAATATAATCTAAAACAGCCTTTGCACAAATCATTCATGCAACAAACCTTCGACGAGCAAAGACCAGTCATTTTGAAAAAAGCAGCCTTCCGAAAAAGCAATTGTTTTGATGACCAGCCTTTTCATATCAACCACCAGACCAAATCAAGCTCACCACCAAAAACGTATGTTTCTTTTATATTTGTGTTAGGATGTTAAATATCTGTCATTTTTCTATTTAACAAATATATAAAAGTGTTAGTTGTTTGCTTGTATTCGTGTGTTTTCGGTATTCGTGTAAAAAAAAATAAAAATCTCGGTTATTTCCCTATTTAAAAATTATAAAAGTTTTAGTTGTTTGTGTCTGTTTTCATTTCCCTTTCTACCCATTCTTACATGTCATTTTTTTAAAATGTGTATATGTCTGTTTTCGCTAAGTTAAGAAAATAGTCTAAACCAACTTATTGTATATGTCTGTTTTTTCACTAGGAAAAGTCTAAACTATAACCACCAGTTTAAACCTTATAAAAAATAACATGGTAACATTAAAAAACCACCCTTGGTTCTCGTTTGTTTGAGACAAAACTGTCTACAGCAGTATGACTCATCCATCGCTCCACCGAATGTAATACTTTCTGATAGTCAAGTCTAAACTTGTAGAGACTAATTGTCTGTTTCAAATACTTGATCGGGGTGTGGTAACTTGAGAACTTGGCGCGTTTATCAAAAAGGAGAGCGGGTTTACAAAGCATAACTCTGACATCCATATCTGTATGTTAACATTTGCCTGGTGTCATACCACAAAGAAAAAAGCATAATAACTACAATAGTTAATATAACACAAAAACAACTAACATTTAAAAAATACATAATATAAAACGTTAAAAAAAAAAATAAATAAATAAATAAAAAAATAAATAATAATAAAAAAACTTATATTTTCGTTATTTTAAAAAAGCCGTGTAGAGTTTATTTCTATATCTGTTTTAACAAAAATATAAACTCGCATGTATGTCTTTTTGTTTCTATTCGTGTCTTTGTTTTTTTTTCCGGTATTTGTGTTTGTTTGTATCTGTTGTTGTTAGGAAACCTGAATTATTTTATTTATTTTTCTGTAACAATATATATTTGTACATAGCTGTCTGTTCTCTTTAGGCAGTTAAAATATATGACATTTATGTATTAAAACAATGTATATATGCACTAGACAGTGTTAAAAGACTTGGAGAATGAACGATATGTTCGTTTTTAGTTCTTGTGTAAAATTAAAAGCCACACCTTGTAGACAAAGCGGGTTGTTCATTGTTTAAGAGAACTCATTCATCGCTCCACCGAATGTAATAATTTCTGACAGTGGAACATAATTACAACTCGTTCACACCTGACTATTTCAAATAATTACAGAACAAAAGAGAGGTCGACAATCGATATCATTTGATCTCGCGAGCAAGCTACGTTATAAAAAGACACCGGAGAGCAATAACGCGGGAAAAATTATTACATCAAAGCAAACAGTCTGGCGCTGTTGGTCGAGACAAAAGAGAAATACAATTTCATGTGTTTATTAATTCACGTGCGACCCTGTTTCCTGATGAACATTCATAATTAGTTATGCTTCACCGCACGTGCGGGGACACATGCGCGTGAGCCAAATGACATTTGAATAATTAACAATCGCTTCTCGTGAAATAAAAGGCACTTTGCGCGTTTCATTGTTGTTAGTTTTATATCTTTTGTGAAACTAAAAAACAAGCGCACGGGTCGTTTCTGTACTCAGAAGCTGATAATAAAGAGCAAAGGGATTGAAATACAAAAGTTAAACACTATATTACTTTAAACCTAACATATAAAAATAAATAAGGACCCGAGTCACTACAAACTGATAAAAAGTTACATACAATCGTCTAGTGAAAATTAGAAAACATACTAGTTTAGAAACATAGTATATTTTGGATTTAAAACAATGTATGTGGGAATGTGTGTGTGTGTTTGTGTGTGTGTGTATGTGTATGTATACCTACATAGATAGGTACGTGCCTATCTGTCTATAAGTCTGTTTATTCTCTCTCTCTCTCTCTCTCTCTCTCTCTCTCTCTCTCTCTCTATCAGTTTGTTATATGTTTAATTTTAACGTTGTCTAAATTTTAAGACTAACTTCTTTTTAATCCTCTTTTCACAGATGGAGTCAACTCGATATGCCTGCACGGAGTGCAATCGATCTTTCACCAAGAACCGCGACCTTACTCGCCATTATGAGACAGTGCATGCAGATCAGAGACACGAGTGCCGTGTCTGTACTCTAGTATTTACCTGCCCAGATGCGCTACAACACCACATAGAGATCGAGCATGGGCCCGGCGCACCACGAACAGACACAGTTATGCAAACCACATCAGTGGGTCACAACCTCTTATGTGTCCAGTGCAACAAGACCTTCACCCGCCGTGATGCACTATCACGACACATCAAGACCGTCCATTCTATGACTATGTTTACCTGTGAGGTCTGCGGAAAAGACTTTTCTCGTGCTGATAGGTTGCCTGTCCACACACTACAAAAACACCCCACTGTACCTACACTAACCTCATACCCCACGGCAACATCAGGTGGCACACCAGTCTCTTCAGCATCATCTGCAGGCATCAAAAACTGTTCAAACCCCACTGCATCATCGGCGAACCAACAGACATTACCACCAGGGGCCACAACAGCAGACTCATCATCAACAATGGCGAACCCACAGACATCATCATCAGGCCCCAAAACGTTTTCCTCATTTGCTGGAGCAACATCTAGAACACATGCCTCTTCCATAATATCTTCATCAGCGCCCTCTGGACCCACTACCTCTTCAACACCCGACCCCATCCCATCTCACTCACCAAATGCAGGCAAAGCCAACAAGAAGCGACTAATGTCCAGTATACAACAAGTTCCTACCAAGAAGCTTCGTCTGTCCTCTGACTACGACAGTTTACATGACATAGAGGCTGACCTTAGAGAAATCTATACACAGAATTGGAATGCGATCAAGACACATACAAACAAACACAAATAATTATCCACATTCACATTCTTCCATAATAACCAAAGAATAGACTGGGCAAGTCTTTTGATACCCGTCTTTGCACAACAAACAAAACGATTCAAAATTAATTACAGCCAGCACGCAGTTTTGAGAAACAGAGAAACCCAATAATTAAGTATCTATCACGCCTCACATAACAACGCCTGTGTTTTAGAACAGCCTCATCTAGTCAACAACATTACAGATTTCAAGTCTTTTGTCTCAAACTTACAAGACAGCGACATTCTTACACACGCACACTTAAACAGACCAAATACTAAATATTATGTTGAAGCGATCCCAGCGTCCTCATTCTATATCTATCACATTAAAGACTTCCCAATCGGCTGTTGCTTACAAGACATACCCTCCTACATTTCAGATAATAAACACATCAACACATTACAATACGATTCGAACGCCAAACCTTACAGTGATAACTTTTGCTTTTTTAGATGTCTAGCCGTTTTTAGGGGTGCACCCGTTACTAATGTTAGAAAAGCCACGCGCCGGCTCGTACATCAGTGGCAAACACAGCAGGGACTAGCGTCCCTCATCGATTTCCCCGGCGTTAGTTTAACAGACATTCCCGCGTTAGAAAAATGCTTTAATGATAAATATTGATATTTTTGAGTTTGACGACGCGCAAACCCTGACCCCCAAACTTAGAGGTAGCGATATTTTTCCGGATACGTTGCGGCTTTTAATGTTTAAAAATCATTTTATGTACATAGTAGATATTGATAGGGCAGCAAACTCCTTTTCGTGTCCCAAATGCGGTAAATTATGGAAGCTTGTTTGGCTTATGGAGCGCCATGAGCAGACTTATGCCGGGGATAAGCGAAAGGAAATATTTAAGGGTGGGTGTTACGTGCAGTCTTTGCTATCGAGTAATATAGTCTGTATGTATGCTTGTTATGTTTGAAAATATTTTGTAACAAGATTTCGGGTCTAAAGTAATTTTCGTTAAAACCCTATTCTAAGGGCGAATATTCAATTTTTGCTTAAGGGAAAGTTACCTCCTCTTGAAGGTCTAAATATTGAAGATACCAGCTGACTCATAGGTCAGAGGTGATGCGAACTGCGCAGGCCCAAACTAGAGAGTTGGGGGAAGGAGACTTCCGGGGCAGGAAGCCGTTTGCTAATCTGGGTGAGAGACAAGACGTCTCTGTAATTCTCTGCATTGCCTTTAGGGATGGAAAGTCTTCCACTGATTGTTTAAGATCCCTTGTGTTACTTTGTTCGTCAGGAAGACGACAGTTATTGTTTAGTGTGTATGGAATTCGATGTCAGGTAATAAACACGAACTTTTTCACACTTCCTATGTTCGCAGTCTTGCGGGACATATTTTTTGAGTCAACCCTGTGAGAAAAGCTCACAAAGGGCTAGAAGGCAGAGTACTTGATTTGATATGCTCGTCGGAGCCATCTAAGACCGTAAGGTTTAGATCTACACACAGAAACCCAGGAGAATAAATATTATTCAAAAAAACCGCCTGATTAACGGTATGTTTTGAACTTAGACAACCATGTCTGAAAAATGAGGAACCTACAGTGTTTACTGTCTTATGGAGGCCTAACATAGACTATCTGGAGTGGAAGACCAGATGGATTGCAAACTATTGCTATTATAACTTTGAATATGAAAACTCGCCTGAGGTTCGAGGGAGTTATGCAAGACTATCTTCGAAAGGACAGATTATCATCTATGCGTCCGACTAGAAGGATGGACTATGCTATTTTGTCGCCCGCCATGTTTGGGGTCGACGGGGGAAGTTAAGATGAGATCTGACACAGTGAAGCCAGGATGAAAATGTTGAACGTTTATACAGTTATTTACCCGTTCTGTGATGCGGGGTTTTTAGCTGCCAGTTGTGGAATGAGAGATAAGCTGGAGTCAGCAAGATATTAACATTCACATGTTTATGAACATTATTTACATTCAATTGTAGTGACTGTCTTCCATCACACACCCAGAATATATTACAGCACGATATAACCCCCATCAAACACCTACTTAGAATCTGGACTCAGGATGAAGTATTAGTAGTCCATAAAGAATGTATATAGTCTCCAGTGAGATCCAACAACGAGAAGTCTATCATTATCAGTGGGGTTTATACCCCGCCAGATACCGTTTGGGAATCGATCGCCGCGCAGGGTGTAGAGGTAGACACAAAATTCGTCTTTCCCTATCGGGCCACTTTTGACTACGAATGTTATTTCGAGACCTCTGTAGGGCCCAGTGGTAGTGCAACTACCTACACAGCTAAACACGTGCCCTTGTCTTGTTCGGTGGCTTCTAATGTCCCCGGGTTTGAGGAACACGTGTGTTTTATCACAACGGGTGACCCACAAGACTTGGTGAATAGGATGCTTGGGCATCTGACCAACATTGCCGAGGCGTCTTACGCTCTTTTGCGTCAGCGTTTCGATGAGGTATACACTCAACTCGGTGATTTAGAGGGGCTCATTGATAGACTCGATGAGTATTTGCACGAGCTGCCCATGTTAGGCTTCAATTCGGGAAAGTATGACGTCAATGTTATAAAACCGTATTTCATCAAATATTTCCTTGACCAAGATTTTAAGTACTTATTTAAGAGAAATAATAACTTTATGTGTATCGCCACCCACAACTAAAGTCTTTAGATATCATCAATTACTTAGCCCCCGGTTTTAGCTATAGTAAATAACTAGCCACGTATAAAGTAACAGAAAACAAAGGTTTTTTCTGTTACGAGTACGTAACCGACTTAGACAAGTTAGACGAAACGGTGCTACCACCTCACTCGGCTTTTTTCCGCCCTAACGAATTCTAATATTTCTAATGACGAGTTCGCCGAATGTCAGAGGGTTTGGGTCGATAACCATATGACCACGTTGCGCGACTTTCTGACGTGGTACAACAATAAAGACGTAGTCCCCTTCCTAGCGGCGTTAGAGCAATAGGTTAGTTTTTATGCGGGGTTAGGTGTAGATATGTTTAAAGATGCGATCTCGGTGCCCGGTGTCACGTTAAAATACCTTTTCAAAACCCTTTCGCCAAACGTCTCGTTATCTTTATGCTCCAAGCGGGAGCAAGATTTGCACGATACGTTGCGCCAAAATATAGTGGGGGGGGGACCTTCTATAATCTTTCATAGGTTTCATGAACAAGGTCAAACGTGCATTAGAGGGGGCAAAACGGTGCAATGCATTAAAGGTTTTAATGCCAACGCCCTTTATTTGTGGGCGCTAATGCAGAAAATGCCCACTGACTTTCCCGTTAGACGAAACAGGGAGGATGGTTTCAGGTACCACAAGATCAATAAATATACCGTGCAGTGCCGCGACTGGTTGAGTTGGGTGTCGCACAAAAATAATGTGGATTTAAAGACCCAGTTTAACGGCCGTGAGATGGTTTTGGGTGATAGGCACAGTAGGGTAGATGGTTAGGACAAAGACTCGCGTACCGTCTACCAGTTCCACGGCTGTCTGTTCCACGGCCACCCTAACTGCCCACTAACCACCGGTCGTGACGTTAACCCAGCCATTAAAAAACCCTTGGCTGAGTTGTACGAAAAGACGGGGGAAATTGGTGCCTATTTGAAGAATGAGTGTGACGTCACCTTGGTCGAAATGTGGGAATGCGAGTGGCAAACCTTGAAGGAAGACGATCCATCAATCGGTCGCTGTCTGCGCGCCACCTTCCCGACCCTGAAACCATCTTATACTAAATGTCGGTACCCGCTAACAGAAGAAAATATTCTCGCCTCTGTGCTAGACGAGACCTTGTTTGGTTTAGTCGAGTGTGACATTCAAGTCCCCGACTCCCTAAAGGAACATTTCTCGGAGATGACGCCTATTTTTAAAAACGTCGATGTCACGAGAGATGATATTGGGCTTTTCATGCGGGAATACGCCGAACAACATAAACTCCTGACTACCCCCAGAAGGACGTTGATCGGAAGTTATGTGGGCAAAAAGATTCTGTTGGCGACACCTTTGCTTCGGTGGTACCTGGCCAAAGGCTTAGAAGTCACCTGTATTTACCACGTGATTGAATATACGCCAGCGACGTGTTTCAAACATTTTGGGGACACTGTTTCAGATGCTCGTTGCCAGGGTGATACAGATCCTGCCTACGCCATAACCAGCGAAACCATGAAACTGTTGGGTAACGCCGCCTATGGTAAAATGTTGACCAATAAGGCGAAACATGTAGAGGTTTCGTACACGACGGGAGAGGGTACATCTAAATTAATAAACTGCCCCCGGTTTAGGAAAATGACTTTAGTGACGGATAACATATTTGAAGTAGAGAATGCTAAAAAGAAAATTAGTTGGGACCTGCCCGCGCAGATAGGATTTTTTGTTTATCAGTACGCTAAATTGAGAATGTTAGAGTTTTATTATGACTGCTTAGATAAATTTGTTGATAGGTCAGACTTTCAGTTGTGCGAGACAGACACAGACAGCCTTTACTTGGCCCTTAGTTCAGACAGCTTATCGGACGTTGTTAAGCCCGCTCTGCGACAATAGTTTTATAGCTCCTACCACCAGTGGTTCCCCGCCAAAGTGTGTCCCGACCATAAATCCGTGTTTGTAGCTAGTGAGGGTAAGACGCGCGGGGTTTGTCAAAAATGTCGCGAACAAAAATTATACGAAAAACGGACACCGGGCCTTTTTAAATTAGAGTACGAAGGCAGTGGGATGGTTTCCCTCTGCAGCAAGACGTATCACTGTTTTGGTGATTATGACAAAACAACAACAAAAGGCTTGAACAAACACCACAACACCATCGACAAAAATACATTCTTAGAAGTACTCAATACACAACAAGCACAGGGTGGGAAAAATATCGGGTTCCGAACACACAACTCTGCCATATACACATACGAACAACACCGCAACTCCCTGTCTTATTTCTACATCAAGAGACAGGTGCATCCCGACAACGTCACCACATCTCCCCTCAACATCTAATCTCTCTGCACACAGACACACACAAATACCTACAGGTATATACAACACACATCCAACACATAAACTCCCTATCCAAGATCTCTCTTCCACTCTGTACACCAACCAAAGACCATACCACACACACAATACAACACAATACACGCCTCTCTCTGTCCTTTTTTTACGACGACAATGACGACTCCCTCAAGGTCTGGTCTGCAGCTTTACCCCCGTGATATATTTATTATAGACATCTTGTTATCTATGTTGTATACCATTAAAAACTACACCAATCTGTGATCATATAATTTTACTACTATAACAAAAACACTGCTAATTGAAAACACACCTCCCGTCTTCCAATCTGTGATCATATGTGTTACCATATAAATACTGTACAATGTATACTCATATAATGTTATTTGCCAATATTATACAATGCCAATCTGTGATATTTGAAAAATAAAATATATTAACTAAAATCCTTGTAACCTATGTCTATATACCTGTTGTACTATATGTCTAAATATATGTATAACTAAATATCTTGTAACTGTTGCAAATATACGTCTAAATGTTGTAATATAAATATCGTCTAACTGTTTGTAATAAATATTGTAATATATGTGTTTATATATATATATATATATATATATATATATATATATATATATATATATATATATATATATATATATATATATATATATATATATATATATGTCTACATAAATAAACAACAACATAACAAAACATGCTGTAACACATAAATAAACTACACATAACCTACCAGGACGTCAGCTGCTCATCAGAGGAAGTCACCCCGGCTAAAATATATTACTGTATAACAAGACCTCTCCTCCGCCTGACGCGCCACAACATTTTCCTTATATAAAAAGTCACACGCCACCACAGCGCACCACCGTATTTCCTTATATAAAAGTCACGCGCCACCACAGCGCGCCACCTGAATAATAACCGTAAACAACATACTATACTACTAACAAGTCACTGTTCGATGGCGCAGGGCTGACAACAAGAGGTACCGGTCATCATGTCTATTGGTGCATCTAGGGCGACCTGGCCGGTGGCGATCCTCCACACTTCCTGTGGCCTGAAATCTCTCCAAAATTCTTTGGATAGTAGAGTGTGACACTGCAAGCCGTCTAGCAACCTCACGGACAGATAAACCACTTTCAACCCACGCTATAGCCCTCATTCTTTGTAAGGTGTCAAGACTTCTTCTCGGTGGCATGGTTTTTGCAAGTGATGAAACTACCCTAAGTCTGCTGATTGTAAAACAAATTAAGAGTGAATTCTGTTCACGAAAAGTCGCCATTGCACGTGGAATGTGAATCAGCACGATTACTTCACCTGTTTGGTTAAACGGAAGTTTGAAAAAACAGATTAAAAATGTGAATTTATGGTCAGCAAACCAAATTGCACGTGATCACCATGGTTGTCGGTGAGTTGTTTTTATGCTTAACGTGCATAGAGGACTGTCAGAGGAAGATATTGCACCCATTGTTACTAAAAACTTCCTTCATTTAATCATTCTATGCGCTTATATAAAAGTGTATTGAAAATAATAGGGTGGCCCTTGACTTTTGACGAGTAGTATAGATCAAGGATTTTTTTTATCACGTCTAGATGTCATTTTCCTTCATTAGTTGAAGAACACCACCTAGATTTTGCCCAAAATCGGTCAACATAGCCCTCAAATAGTCGTAAGTAGCCCCCAAGCCGCCCAAAATAGCCCAAGTCGCCGATATCCACGTTTTTTTTTTTTCGAATTTCAGAGTTGCAACGCTGCAGACAACAGTTGTAGGTAAGCGCGGAACTTGACGAGGTGTGGTTGAGTAAAGAACGTTTGCCAGTCACAGCGGGGAAAACAAAGTTTCTCCAAGTAGTGATCGAGTGAACTGGTGCCTTTTACAGCATGCCTGACGCCGCAGTAATTAAATTTGTTCTTAGTCCCCTCCTAAACCCACAACACTGGCGCTTCTGCTAGCAAATTGAAACTTCTTAAGACGAATTTCCTGCAAGCACCTGGATATTTTTTTTCTTCTAAATTTTTTAAATTATTAAATATCTCATAAGGAAGCACTTGGGAGCCAATGGGAAAACTTTAATTCTTCGACAGAAACAGCTGAATGCAATAAGGGAATACATTAGCTACAAGCTAATGCGGACTTATAATATTCTCACAGCGTAGCAGCTGCTGGAATCATAGAGATGATGAGGCTGGAAATAAATAACATATATTTATTTCTTACGTTAATTTACTAATTTACGCTAATATTTTTGGATCGAGTCTAAGTAGCCGCTAACTACTCACTCTCAAACATCTCTAAAAATAAAACGGGACATATTTTTATTTTGCGCACTGACATTCATCATTATCATCATTATCATCCTTATCATCATCATCATCTTTATCATCATCATGATCATAATCATTTTTATCATCATTATCATCATCACTATTATTATCATCATCATCATTATCGTTGTTATCATAATCATTGTTATCATCATCATCATCATCATCATCATCATCATCATCATCATCATCATCATCATCATCATCATCATCATCATCATCATCATTATCATCATTATATTTATCATCAACATTATCATCACAATCATTATCATCATCTCCATCATCATCATCATCATCATCATCATCATCATCATCATCATCATCATCATCATCATCATCATCATCATCATCATCATCATCATCATCATCATTATGATCATCAGTATGATCATCATTATCATCATCATAATCATCATTATAATCATCATCATAATCATTACCATAATTATCATCATTATCATCATCATAATCATCATTATCATCATCACAATCATTATCATCATCATCATTATCATCATCATCATCATCATCATTATCATCATAATCATCGTTATCATCATCATCATCACATTCATCATCATTATTACCATCATCAGCACTATTATATTCATTATCATCATCATCATCATCTTTATCATCGCCGTCATAATAATCATCATTATCATCATCATAATCATCATCATCAACATATCTTTTGCTCCTGATGGAGCGTGAAATCAACACTGGAACCTATTCCAAACTCTGGCAGCGGTGGTGTGTTGGTTATTGTAGCAATTTTTGACATGATTAGGTTGCTAAACCCATGCACAGCTCCACATTAGTAGCCTGTTACGACATGCCTAAAGGAGCCGTAGTTCTATTCTGTCTTTATCTCATCAGAAATATCCCCCCATCCCCACACACACACACACACACATACACATACACGCACGCACACACACACACTTACACTGCTGTTGCCAGCAGTTTGAAAATTCATTCATAAAACAAATTTCATGCTAGCACCAGGATAGATTTTATGATTTAAATTCCTGAATGTAAGAAAGCACTTGATAGCCAATGGGAAAACTTCAGTTCTTAGATGGAAAAAGCTGTAAGCAATTTAAGAATGTTTAGCTTTTACACGGAAACATGTGCAGGTTGCTTGTTAGGAATTGCTAATGTTCACAATGAGACAGTAACCAGGGATTAAACAGCTTTCTTTTGTACATGGGAAAATCAGCTAGAAAGATCAGGACTTGGATTTACAAGCAGTTACTGATTGCTTTCAAAAATTATTCCTGGAACAAAACAAACGTCTGTAAGGAACTGTCGTGAGAAATTCTAATCCACATATTTAAATTAAAAAGTAAATGTAAAGCCTAACGAATTAATTCACTAAAAGGAAAGAAGAATGGTAAAAGACCAGTGCTTTTCCCAATAGCGTACACCTGCGTTGTGGAACGCCATAGAGACGGTACTCGAGATCCCCCTTTTCCTACTTCGTCTGCATATTGTAACGCTTTCACGTTTGCTAGTAAAGCCTACTGCATAAACTACACGCGGTTCAAAAATAAAACGTGTACTGTATTTCTTAGAAAACCTTGAGATAGACACACTGCGTAATGACCTAGATTAATATCCCATTAATTTCATTTTATACACTGCGTAACTAAAAGACAGACGGACTTAGAGAGAGAGAGAGAGAGAGAGAGAGAGAGAGAGAGAGGGCTGAACGGAGGAACGCATGCAATACTACCACAGTCTCGCGATAAAAGTGAACGCAAATCACACGCGAAAGGCATGAAGCACTAACTTTTTTTCAAAAAAAAAACAGTGACAAAAAACACTACCAATACACGGTTAGGTTTTGAAAACATGTTTAATGCTTATTGGGAAACATGACATTCTACTGTTTTATGTCTGAAATCCTGACTTTATACTGACAGAACAGTCGAAAAGGCAGGACAGGTGGCGGTTCTAAAACAATAAAAAATAAAAAAAACAAATACACGACTATCCTAGAATACATATTTTGAACGGAGCCACTTAGCCCCATTAAAACTTATATATTTGGGTGCCTTAGGACTTGCTGACAAAGAATATGTTAGGTGTTAAGCAATTAGTCTAATAATTAACAAATTATAGCCATAATACTAGAGTGAGGTTGTCAGACAACACAGGATCATTTTTGCTCATAATGGTGTGTTTGAACAATGCTTTAGAAAAAAATGAGGCCACCATGTTAAATCCGATTTGATTGGCTAGAATAATATGTAAGGCTAAACATGATTAGTCGATTGCAAACACTAATTTTAGTTGTTAATAGAAACGATAGAAAGGGTTCTAATTTTTTTCAAATGTTTTTGTAAACATGGTCCCATTGGCCAGACCATTTAATATAGTCAATTAGGAGCGTCAGTTCAGTGCCACTTTTTGAAAATTCAATTTGTAAAAGCAAGTGCGTTGAGATCCAGCTCATATTCTTCTAAATAAAAGCCTGGGACAGAGGCAGATCGGAATTGTGCCATATTCATCGCCAGTCAACGTATTTGTTTATTATTTCCATGAATTGTGGTAAGCTAGACATTTGATATCTTTTTGATGAAAATTGAATGTGAATTGATAATGTATGTCTGTATGTGTGTGGTTCAGTAATAAACAAAAGGCAAAACTTAGATATTGCTCCAACATGAACAAAACTTGTCGCAGAGGAGTGGAACTGCATGGGATTGCCAAATAGTACTATGACACCTATCTTATTGAATAGAAGGAAATAATGCTGGAATTGCAGCGGCGTTGTAACCATTAGGGAGAGGAATACTGGTGTAAATTGTTTCAGATGAAGCTAGCAGTTGACCTACCGCGCTGAACTCTGTGTTTGTTATGTATTGTGTTTCAGTGTGGAAATAGATTATAAATTAGTTCTGAAGGGAGGTACAACCTTCTTGTTTCTGGGAACGTGGTACTAAACTATTAAAGCAGCACCTGGTCTGAGTTTTGCTGAATCCAGAGGCTGATAGCATACTCCTTGGTCCAGATAGCGACCAGTGTTGTTTCTCAAGAATACGGTGAAGCAAGTGAGCAGAGGAGACTGTTTCCTGCCGCCCTCACAGAAGATAAGAGTCGTTGACCAGAGCAGCTCAATCTTATGTACCCCCCCTCTAAAATTGACAGTATATTAAATAAAGAGGGACAATTAATTGTTTCAAATGACAGGAACTGTGAACTTTTCCCAATACTATTTCCACCAGAAGCAAACACTTGAAGTCATGATGACAAACAACAACCTAGCTTGAAAAAGCCAGTAATACCTATTAGTACTACATCACAACATATCTACATATTGTAATAATAATAATATATGTCAATACAAAGATCCTATCTATAAATTGTGTACATACAACTTGTAATTATATTTGATTGTGATTCCTGGTTCACTTTGTAGTTGAATCAGGATATCTATTATTGAAAGGAATTAATACATATATTTTTAAAAGTTACACTTGACTTATTAAGATAGTCTTATAGAGTGTTCTATGTGTGTGAGTGTCACAGTGTTGTAAAGTATTGTGAATTAAATTAAATTGTTTATCTGTCTGTTGGTTGTTGTGAACATACAATTCATCATTATCATAACCCTAGACATTCAACGTAGTCATCACAATATTCCAGAATAAGTCTGACTGAGGTCAAAATGTGGTAGCAAGTAAGGTTATCTGTAATACACCACACTTATTAGATACAGATACCTTCACAGCTGATCTCAGTCAGTACACTAAGTCCCCTATAAATATTTATAACATCCCCCTTTACCACAGGAACTGACTCGTGGCCTTCACCGTGAAGTGTTTATGTTGGAAACGAAGGTAAAACGCCGTTAATGGATGTCAGTTGTGGATGTCAAAATAAATATACGTGTAAGCTGACAGAATGTTTTTCAAACAGTACTGTGAGATGTCTGCTGATCTGTTGATGGTTTAAGCCGGGTATTTTTTTCTTCAAACTAATTAGTGGATTGACAGACCGACCTTTTGTACGTTGCATCATTGATTCTAAGAAAGTGGGCGCGGTTGAAATGAAGACTAGTGGGACTGTGTTCCATTCGGACTTAAAAAAATTGCAGATACGCAGTAATACAAGGTAAGGGTTAGGAATCCTGAACCTAACCCTAAACCCTAATCCTAAGCCTAACGACGTGGCTGACATTTTTTATATGACATCGAATACACGTCCCACTGTGATTCATTCCAACCTGTAGACGCAGTCCAGTATAGAGTAAGAATCATCAGGGTTAGGGTCCAATGGTCCAATGACAGACTGTACATTTAAAATTGCATTTTTCTTCGTCTATTATCACCAATTTCCTTTATTGGTCATTATTATGCACATGGAAACCTTTGAACTTTCGAGTCACCATGTATGTTGCTTCACTTAAGTCTTTATCTTGACGCAATACAGTGTAAAATTATTGTTAGTCAGAAACAAAACAATTGCATTCTGGGCAAACCCATAGGCGCTGAGTCTCCCACAGCAAATGTCGAAGAGTATGAATGCAAATTGTTCATGTAGAGCACTGGTTGTATACATTTTAGCAGTTTTGAGTCTTATTGGTTCATCAATTGCAGCGACAGTCTCTACCAGTCGATCATTAATTCTCCATTTTATCTATTCGTCACCCGTATCCAATGTTCCCACTTTGGATGCTCCAGATTTTAGTCTGTCAGCTCTCTCATTGCCGGGCACCCCTGCTTGACCAGGACAGTAAATCCACACCAGTTCGTTAAGAGTTGAGGCCGCTATGTAAGTTTTCAATTCATGTCGTGGCCACCCATTATGAACGTTTTGAAGCATGGATTGAGAGTCGGATACAATAACTGCTGTGGTAAGTGTAGTTTCAGATATCCACCACACGGCTGCCGTAGCTGCACGGTGACGAATAGGGTTATAAATTGTTGGCATTGGGTAGAGCGTAAGCCAACCCCTATTCCTTTTTTATTTTTGGGCCCGCCTATTTCATTTCTTTTCAGTCTTCTATAGTGGTAAAGTGGGGTAACTGGGCTATCATTTTTAATCGCACAGGTTCCCTCCCTTAGTCTGCAATGTTTGACTCACCCTAGACGCGCTGTCACGACAGGCGGCATATTTATTATTCTTTGACTCCAAATCAGAAACCCGGCACTCGGTGAGCGGCAAAATTGTCCTGGCCTTTGACACTAGGGAAAGCTCTTGCCTTTCTTGTGTCCACGGGTAGAACCTATTACGACATATATTGGCGGTTTTTTGGCTCGAAACACGGGAAAGCGTTCCTGGAGTTCCGTCATGTTACGTGGCAGCCCGGGCGAAAGAGGGACTTGGCGACTCGTCCGAGACACCTGCACTGGCGGATGGCGGTCAAAAACGTCCAATCGTTTTGACGCCAGGGAAAGTCTGGGACTTTCTCAATTGTAAGATCGTCACTCTGTTGCGCATATTCTTCTTTAAGTGCGTGGCCAAGAGATTAGCTGAGTAATAGTTACGAGTTGTTTTCTGCATTCTCTACGCAGATGTTAAACCAGGTGTTCGAACAACTGCCACCCTATTCCTATTATATAATTGATTCTCTTCTGCTTCTAAATGCCATTCAGTCCCGAGAACTCCTGTCGTGAGTGTTAGCAATCTTCTGTGCAGTTTGCCTGCTACATTTTAAAATGTGATATTCTTCACGATTCTCGCAACCACAGGTAAACTCAGACGGAGTAAACGCTGAGCCATCAGCCTGTATATGCCTTCCTATAAAGGCCAGATAAACCAGATACCCCTTTTCTTCGGGGTGTCCCCAACGATTGCAGTTGTTATCTGCCCGACTCCCTACGATGGGTCCATTCGGGTAATTTCCCTTGCTAGGAATATCATTAAACGATGTCCCGCATAGGAAGTGGAGTGCCCATGCTCCACTGGCGTCAACTAAATAGAGTCACGTCCCACGCTGCCACAGAAGCAGCAGGTTATCGCTCTTAGTAGAGTCATTTCCTCCTAAAACAGAAAGAAAACAGAAAGAAATGGTGCGGCTCGGAAAAAATCGCAATAAAATCAGTACAAAAATGTAACTGATACTGCCGTGGTGAAAGAGAGATCGGATAAAGGACGCACCAAAATCCATCTTGTGACTTACTTAATTGCTTAGTCATTCCCCTTCTACCGTGAGGTGTAGTGGTTTGGAAGAGAGAGAGCGCCAGATTATCATATCGACTGTCTTCCTCCTGGCCTGGTTCCATTCTAGTGAATCGTGAGCGCATCATCGCCACCCATTAGTACCTGAATTCACAGAACCTTGGAATTTCTGGTTTCGGATTTACCGTGATGTTGGTTTTCACGGATTGTCAGCATCAAAGGGCAAAGGAAAGGGTTATCATCTCGCCGCCAGCGATCTGCCGACAAGCGTGATTCCAGCGGATTATTATATGCAAGTGGTCCAAAGAAGGACTAATTAAGAGTGCACTCATAAAATAGTTGAAAGGGGAGAGATTGTAATAACAATGGGACAGGAACTTTAGTGAATGTATTAACGGTGTTGCTGACAAGAAAAGGTCAGCGGGATATTAAGTGTGTGTAGGGACTGGTTTTATTTCAGTGTTCCCTGCAGACGGAGTATTATTTCATCTTCCTCATACTCATGAGAGTGGGAGAATAAGCTGATGTCTCATTGGATTCTTTAGTAGTACTAGCCGTGCTTGTCTCTCACATTGATACAGCATTTTTTGTTGTTTGATGTTCCATTTGATTTTTGATAACTTCCTTGCTTTGTCATAGTTTTTTTTTTGTTGTTAATAAATCAGAAACTTTATCGGCGGGTCAGACTCTACTTTCTATCTGTACTCATACTTGTTTTATTTGGGGAGGCACTAATGTGTACTAAACCTTACACCAGTTAAAAGAGAGAGAGGCGGAGTGACAGTAGTTGAAACATAGTCATTGAGTGGTAGGAGGGAGAGTCAGTATCTGTTCTTTATTCCTGATAACTATAAGTCACTCTATCCACTTACAACACCATAACTCATCTATCTTCTCAGTCTTCACTCAGACTTTTTGTCGTGTCTCAGACGTTCCTCAGACTTTTTGTCTTGTCTCAGGCCGACTCTTGAAAGCCACTCGTGACATGCCCCTATCTTCATTCTCATGCTCCATCACAGGGCAAAACAACGATTTGCCTGATTGAACACTAACAGATTTTACATCTAAAGTGAACTGAGTTTTTTCGTCCATGATCTCCACGGTCCTTATTATTTATTATTATTCGTTTGAGAACATGTTGAATTTGTGAGTCTCCATGTCTGTTGTCTTACCTAAGTCTTCTTTTTTTCTTACTTCCTTTTCGCTCCGTATGGAGCATACAGTCACCACTGTCGCTAGTGCCCTGGGATGAAGCCAACATCATGTATTAATATGATCTTGCGGTAGTGTTTACTGTACAAGTGTGTTAAAAAAGCAGACATGCACAATTCCATATTAGTCGCCTCTTACGAATTTCTTGAAGGAACATTAGTCCTATTTTTTCTATCTCATCAAAGACCCTCGGGAATACACTGGGCGCTCACTTAAGTGGTGACTGGTAAAACAAATTTGAGAACAGCTGCACTGTATGATTTGTCAACTGGTTAGACGTTAACTCTTTCAGCTCCGTGATGGTTAGTTGAAGTACTACTTCCCGCATGGTTTGTAACAAAATTAAACCACACCTGTTGATTGCTTCTCAGAAATGTTAACAAAGCATGGATTATTCTGTAGGAGACGGAGAGGAGGAAAAAGAGAGAAGAAATTCTGGAGTAGGAAAGCACTAGTTGTTAATCCCCTGATGGTAAAAATGTTATTCGAGGCGATAATAAGGAAAGCGAAAGATGAATAAACAATTTTTTTTTTTAAAGGAGATACATATATGTGTGACACGAAAGAAGACAGATAAAAACAAGAAAGAATTATTGCGGCAGCGATGAATGAGAAGTGTAACGACTGCCAAGAAGTTACAGACACTTATTCATTAAGTAGATATTTTTTTTTACAGCAATAACAACTTGAATTATGAAGAATTATGAAGATGAAAAGCATAGCAACTTCATAACCTTTGAAAGAGAATATAACAATGCACAAACAGAGGATTTGAAACATCCTGCGTATAATTTGTCATCTCGTAGTTTTTGTAGGAAACAGTGGGATCCGGAGGTTTGGTGTGGAGGAGGGGGGATGAAATGGGGGTAGCTGCTGAAAAATGTGAAGTTGTGAAGTAGGAATGTTTCCCTCTGTAGTTGAAGAGCTGAGTTCATCAGTAAAAATAAACAATTGCCTGTAGTTTCACTGGCTTACATAAACAGTTGCTCGTTTTGCTTTACGGGTGTTCTACCTGAATGAGTGGTTCCCGAACCTGGGGCGGTGGTGACCCCGTGAATGATAGTTGTAGTATGAGGGAATTTGAGAGGGGATGATGTGGGGAATGGAAGCTTGAAGGGAAAAATGCTCTGCCACAACCTTAATTGTAAAATTTCACGATAATATATTTAAAAAAAAATTTATATTAGCTATTTAAAAATACCCTCATTCGCCATAAAGGACATGAGGGAGAAATTGTATGGTAATGAGGCAAGCATGAGACAGACCGCCGACTTTGTGAAACAAATAGATGTTGTTATATGAGAACGAACAGAAGGGAAGAAGAAAAGGTCGTATTTAGAGGCTATTACATCTAGCTGCTATATTGTGAGCTAGCAAGCACAAGTTGAATTGTATTCATGCCCACTTATTATCTAGTCCAATGGCCTGATTCTCCAGTCAGATTCTCATGGGAGCATCAGAATAGACGTTTTTTTGCGGCTGGTTGTTAAAGAGCTGCGCACGATCATTGAAGTCTTCGGGTTTTCCCGATAGAGGCTTCCTTCAATTATTGTTGCTCAGTCTTTATGAAAGAAGCAAAAAGCGTTGTTAAGGATGACGTTAGAGCGAAAGTGTGACGTGTCAGGGTTTCACAACAGTGGTATTATCTTTAATTCTTTTTTTTTTTAATGAATGTAACTTTGTTTTTTTTGCTTTCTGGGGAAAAAAAAACACACACACACAAATAGTAATACGTCTTACAAGGAGAAAGGACAAGAAAAACCTACGTTTCGGCCACAAGGCCTTCGTCAGGGACACACAAACAAGAGACAGGGGGGGGGGGGGGGGGAAAAGAGAATTAAGTAGAGAACATGAAACTATAAAAATAAGAGAAAAAAACTCCCTTCTGTCCAGTCACACGTGAAGCAAGATGGCTGCCACTAAACCGGAAAGCGGAAGTCGATAGTACAATAAAAACAAAAAAATAAGAAATAATGAAAACAAGGACTGGAAAAGAGTGAGGAAAAAAATGTAATAAAATAAATAAACAAAACAAAACAATAAATAAATTTAAATATAAAAAAAAATAATAATAATAAATTAACAAAATAAAATAATAATAATAATAAATAAATTTAAAACAAAATAAAATAAAATAAAATAAAAATAAATAAATAAATAAAAACAATAGAAATAAATAAAAATATTAAAATATATAGAGTGAGGGAAAAGCGATTTTTTAAGAAACAAAAGCGTGATCGCATCAAAGTAGACAGTCAAAATACAACCGGGACTCGATAGAGAAAGGCGTCTCAGACAAAAGAATGTTGGGTATTCAAACCGTGTGGTTTGAGGCAACCCATGAGATGGGTGTGGCGTTGTTCCTGGCGACACCGACTGTTGGCGTCCGAGGAACAGGATCTGATGGCTGTCACCTGGATATCAGTGGCACCATGGTGGTCAGGGCCATTGAAGTGGATGGCCACAGGTGTGGATTTAAACTGAGAGATGTCGTAGAGATGTCTGCAGAATCGGTCGCCCAGTCGTGTGCCCGTTTGGTCGATGTAAATAATGGTGCAACGTTTGCATATAATAGCATAAATGACGTTGCGTGACTCACATGTAAAGCCATGGGTGATGGTGAACTTGGCGTTAGGGAACGAGACTGAACGTGTTTCGATTACTATTTTTGTTTACCCCATCAAGCACACAAAATTCACTCGAAGTTATAACACTTTCTGTGTTTCCTTTATTGTATACATAAAATACACAAGAACCCACTAAACCTACTGTGTGTACAAAGTACATAGGCCTGCCACATCTACAAGATTTTTTAACCGCATAACATCAGCATTCATACTAGAAGCAATGTAATTTTAATATATGTATATATTTATATAAAACTGTCGTATAATTTTTACTGAGTTTTAAAAACAAATTCTTTCTTAGAATCCAATTGTATTTGTCGATTCGTTTTATTAACTTCACTGAATGTTGCAACTAAAAAAAGTAAGAAACAACGCGTTTTATTTGCTGAATGCAATTACATTTTGTTGTATGAATTATGAAACCCGAAAAAAGCGCATGATAATATACATCTGTTGCTGACAATGTGTCAAATATTGATATATGACCAAGTGTTGAAGTATGACCAAGTGTTGAAGTATGACCAAGTGTTGAAGTATGACTAAGTGTTGAAGTATGACCAAGTGTTGAAGTATGACCAAGTGTTGAAGTATGACCAAGTGTTGAAGTATGACTAAGTGTTGAAGTATGACTAAGTGTTGAAGTATGACTAAGTGTTGAAGTATGACTAAGTGTTGAAGTATGACTAAGTGTTGAAGTATGACCAAGTGTTGAAGTATGACCAAGTGTTGAAGTATGACCAAGTGTTGAAGTATGACCAAGTGTTGAAGTATGACCAAGTGTTGAAGTATGACGAAGTGTTGAAGTATGACTAAGTGTTGAAGTATGACCAAGTGTTGAAGTATGACCAAGTGTTGAAGTATGACCAAGTGTTGAAGTATGCCCAAGGCTAATCTAGGATATAAAGTTAGTCAAACTATCAAGGAACACTGCAACAGTGACGTGTTTGAAATAAATATAGATAAATGCTGTAGACAGCTCACAAGGTTTATTCACGATCCATTCAGACAAGCAGCTCCACATTAATAAGATAATTCGTAATCAAACACAGTCCATCGGGCCAACTTTACTGGGCCATTAATTCCATCTCTGTTACACTAAAATAGTAATTGTGCATCCAACACATCTCCGTAAGGTCCGTCGGAGTTATGGTCCACGATATAAATTATACTACTTCTCAACATTTTCAGAATACTCATCTACTTTTATAATAGACTCCTGGCGTCAATGGGCACACTTTCCTTATCTCAGATATAATGATGGACATAGCGGTAGCAAGAGAACACATAGCACGCAGCCTACTCGGCTGGCAACATAGCCAAAAGACAACTCCCGTTGCTCTACACGCGCCTTTGCGTAATACTTGTACTTTATTATACGTCATTTTACTCTTAGTAACTGTCTTGTTGAGCACCGTAACGAATCAATATAATGAACCCCTTGGGGTGTACACAAAGAGGTGCAATAACATCATTCAATGTTAAAACTGCTGGTGATTGAGTTAGCACATAAGAATGCGAATTACTACTTCTGCCATTATATGTTTCTACTATGTTTCAGCGTCCGATTGGCTAAGCGGCTAGAACACACTCTTCTAGCGGCACAGTTACTGGGTTCCGGAACCGAAACATGGAAGTGTCATACTCTAGTCTACACAGCTGTAAATGAATACCTGACTATGCTCGAAAGTAGGGGAAGCAAATGCAGGTTGGAACGCCGTCGCCCTACCTCATAAAAAACCAAAAAGCTGGACCTAGTGTGATGAAATCTCTAATATTTCGCTTCCTCTACGACAGTTTTTGCTGTAGGAATATATTTAGCTTTTACTATCTATTTATAATTTGTTGTTGTTTTTATTTAAATTCTTGGAAATCTACTCTGCAATAATTAGTTTTTAACTATTTCTTTTTGTTTTTGGTTTGGTTTGGTTTTAAGGACTATCTTCATTGCACACCGACTACTCCATCAGTGCTCCGATCTTCTCCCTTAGATCGCACAAGGAGGATTTCAGCACAGTGCACGAACTCCGTAGCACCGGCGAGAATCCCAATGTGTGTATATAGGAATCTTTCATTCTATAAATATTCCTGTGGTGGGTAGGTTTCTAATTTTTTTAATTTGCCATGGCAGCGACCTTATGGCCTACTCTTTACGATTTCCAACTGCCGTGGGATTTTTAACGTGCGCAACTTACACACGGGGCCTCCTATATTTTGTTTTGTTTCGCCCTTATCCGAGAAGGCTAGGCATCTGACCTCACTACCCAGGAGACCAGGGGGGAGTATGACACCATTAGGACCACTGGTTCTGAAAACAAAAATGTCCAGAAATTGTATTCCCTCAACACGGTAATCGAACCGGGTGCCTCTAGAACTCGAGGCGGACGCCATACCTCTTAGCCCCTCCGATCCCCATTTCAGCTTTTAAATCTGAGTAGCGTCTTGAAATTATATGAGCGCATGTTTTGTTTTAATTTTCTAAATGTTTTAGAACCACACAATAGGACTGACATGAAATTTGAGTTGAAATGTCTGCTTTTGTCTTGGACTTGGTGTTTCTTGATCTCCATATATTTCGTAAATCTCCATGGCAACCTTATTATGTAAATCAAAATGCAAGAGAAACCATTGCTGCTATCGTAGATCAATTGTCCTATGCAAGCTTCCAGCCACGTGACCAGCTGTAGTGGTGGCTCCAGGCTTCACAAGGACCTAACAAATGAAAAAAGAAAGCAGAAGAAATAGATGTTTATAGCATACCATACATGATATTCTAAACTTTTAATGGGTCTAATTCTTCAAGGTCATAAAGGTCGGTGGGGGAGCACGAGGCTTTCTAAAACATTACACACAGGGGCCAAAGGCTTTATTTAATTATTAAAAAAAGCACGTGTTGGGAAGGCGGTGACGCTTTCTAAAATATCAAAAGGGCAGCTTACGGCTCAAATTTGGGAACTACTGATGAAGAAACTGGAAAGTCAGTTAAAAGCACGCGCTGCGGCAATTATTTGGGTCACGATCAGTTTAAACTTGACCCAGTTCCAATGTATTCTCAATGTCCGTTATTTCATTCATGCGATGAGTGTTTCTAAAAACGCGTGTTTCTTTTCTCGGGCAGCGAGTAACATCTGCTCTCTTTGTGTGTCTTTTATTGATCCTTTCATCTTTGCTTTAACATTTTCACAGTTTCTACTTCTTCCTCTCTCACGCGATCGTCTTCTTGAAATTATCAACAACCAGCCGTTGTACTTTTTCCTTGCAACAAACACACTAGGCCTACACCTGTTCACAAGCACCAACAATTCATTACGTAATCGACGTCATCCTAACACTGTCTGCGGTACAGTTCTACTTCTCGTGCCAATCTACATATCATACAGTTTGTAATGTTGCGGTCTCTACTTCTCGTGCACAATCTACATATGATACCATTTGTAATACTACTTCTCGTGCACAATCTACATATGATACCATTTGTAATACTACTTCTCGTGCACAATCTACATCCTAATACCATTTGTAATGCTACGGGCTCTACTTCTCGCGAACAGTCTTCATTATCATACCATTTGTAATGCTACGGGCTCTACTTCTCGCGCACATCTATATTATCATACCATTTGTAATGCTACTTCTCGTGCACAGTCTACATATCATACCATTTGTAATACTACTTCTCGTGCACAATCTGCATATCATACCATTATTAATATTACTTCTCGTGTACAATCTACATTATCATTCCATTTGTAATACTACGTCTTCGACATGCATAAATTACTTTGACAAAACTTCCCATCTGTCGTAGACGTCTGAATAGAACTGAAAAAGGTGGTAACTCAGTGAGAGATAAGGTAAAGAAATAGATTTCACGAGTGAAATGGTAAAAAATGTAGAGTCTGTCCCTGGATTGAGAAGATACTCTAGTCCAGCCTATCTCTACGAATGAAAATTGTTTTTCAGACAGTTTACCTATCTGTATATATTAACATATACACTATAACCACTCACATACACACACACACATTTCTGAAATAACAGTATTAGCAAACATAAAACCTCGAAGAAAAAAAAACAAAGTGAGTATTTGAGTTATTAAAAATGATTATTAAAAATATATTAGTCTTCCCTTCTTAGAATTATTCACTCCTTCTTTCTCTCGCTTCAGACAAACATGTGGCCACATTTCAATCTCGCTTACCTAATAAGTGTTTGACAACAGCTGGAACAGATCTCCGTGGTACATGCAACAAATCTACTGTTGGGTTTTGGCAAAATAAGCCTCAGTTCCTCCAAGACTGATTTAATCCTCTTATTGGGGAAACGCTTACTTTGTTACTGTTAATTGAATCTGTTTATGTCACATCAATTAGTTCAGGTAGGAAGGTACTTTTGAGATCTAGTGTTCACAGTGTAAAATAGCTTGAAATTCCTGTAGTTAAAGAGAATTTCAGGTAGGCAAATCTCTCTGAATAAATCCTTGCCCACAACACAGTGGTCGGGAGTCGGGTATTGCTAAATTTGATAACTTCGCAACAGCGGGCTGAATGTAAATAAAAATGCAAAAGAATCTGGGTAGCTATATGTCCAGTTACAGTTATTCTTAGTGTCATATTTCGGTACTCTCTCTCTCTCTCTCTCTCTCTCTCTCTCTCTCTCTGTAGATGAAACAAGAGGGCCAAACAGGTCAACCTCGACGACCCGATATTTACATAAGAATATCTTTTGGTACTGTTGGACTTAGACCCGTTTTCTCAGATTAAGGCCGCTGGTAGGTTTGGGTTTGTGACCCGTACTAGATTTTTGGAAGAAAATACAAAACATTTAAACACAATATAGTATTCTATGCTAACCCGCGTAAAAGTATAATTTATTATTCACTCGGTTATTAGATTTTGGTTAGAAAACACAAGTGTATAGCTTATCTTATCGTTCTTATTAACCCGTGAAATAAATTCTAGTCATTTACAAAAATTACACATAATGGATTAGAGATAAATATATATTTCATCAGTAGTACATTGCCTAGTGCATTTACTAGTCAATTAAATTATCTCTTTCTCTGTGTGATAGCGAGTAAATTAAATTTTTGTTACGGCTAGAAAATTAACTATACATTATTTTAATTTGCTAGTCAATTAACACCAAAATCCTAGTGAAATATAATGACCGACTTTCATAGTTAAATCACTCAACACAGAAAATCCTAGTAAACTATAATGACGGACTTTAACAATTAAATCACTCAAAATGCTAGTATAAATATTTACCGCAACACAGAAAATGAAACCTATCTCCAACGAAAAACAAAGAAAATCCACTAATACAAATGGTCTAGAAATCGAAGCTAGATGGTTCTGAAAATTCTGTGGCTACTAGATAATTTGAGTTTAAAGGATGAGGTATATATATGAAATAGGTATAAATTTGCTAGCGATTGCGATATTTCACGCCTTGGGAAAATCTGCTGTCGATTTTTGAATGAAAGCTTTATTTCTCACTTTTGCCGACCGTAGACGTTGTCCCACGAGCAAATCGTCTCTTTGATCTTCCTCGTTCCGTAGCTTAAATACATTTTCTGGGACTCACGAACAGACGGCTGAGATAGGTAACTGCGGTTATCGGCCCTTGATTTTCTTAATTCGCCTATCTCTCCCTTGACTTTGCAATCCATCAAAGGTACAACTTTTGCCTCTCTCTACACGCGTTCAGTCTGGTCTGTCACTATTACAACGGTTGCCCAACCGCTGGCGTTATAATTCAGTTAACGACTCTTACACGCTAGCTGTTTACCTGTCCCGTCGTGGACTAGTTAATCGGTCTGTTTATAAACCTTCCTAGTGCCTATAAGACAATAGAGAAAAGAAAAATAAGCGTGGCTAAATTATGAGTGAGACAGATATCGAAGTGTCGGGGTTGTGCGTTTAACAAAACGTGCATAACTAATAAGCAAGCAAAGTGGAAAACCAGGTGGAAGCAAAAACGTGTGGATACATGTAATCTATTTTCATAACACCGTCACACCATCCTAAAATTTTACATCCGCATATTGCTGTATTCATTTTTGCACATTCATCGCACGAGCCCAAACAAGCGGAATTGACAGGTTGTATTTAGTCGTTTTATTTTCTTATGTTTTACACTTAGCTCTCGCTTTCGTTCCTGTCCGTGACGAAGGCCTTGTGTCCCCTACGTAGGCAATTATCTTAGTCTTAAGCTCTGGTAAGACACAATACCTGTTTTTAAGACACAATACCTGTCTTTTAGACACAATACCTGTTTTTAAGACACAATACCTGTTTTTAAAACACAATACCTGTTTTTTCCCCTTCCAAATTTAAAAAAAAATTAATAAAATCCACTTTGCAAATTGCCGTAAGTATTTGGTTTAAGTGTGTCTCTGTGAATCACACGTTTTCATCAGGGTTTTTTTTCCTCCCAAGATCCCTCATTTAGAAAGCGACTGTAGCTGTTGAGCTGAGCTGTAGATGAAATCTGTTTTCAGCCACACTGCAGCCACAATGATTTGTCTTTTATCTCAGAAATAATTGCTTTTGAGTTGATTTTTTTTAAAAAAAGGTCTGGAATTGTATATCGATCTGTCATTGAGTTAACCAGTTTCAGTTATTTCCGTTACCTCAAAAGTAGCTATTTATTAATCCATATTTATTGTTGGGTTCCGCGAAGCCCTTTTCTCATTCGCCACATTTTTGGTTCTTTTGAAACTCCGGCAGCTAAACCCTGCTTTATTGCATAGACCTACAAAACAAACAAAAAAAAGTATTCAAGCTCAGTTAAACGAGTATTAGATTAGTCCAGGCCATTTCTGTCTATGCTGTTCCTGTTTGATGTCATTGTCTGCATTACATGTAATTTTCAGTTTTCCTGACAGTTGTTTTATTACCCTTCAGGGACTTTCTACAAATAATACAGGATAGCTTCTTCACTGTGTATTAAATTCGCTTCCAATATATTTTTTTCAGCGAGACTTTTTTCCTCTGGTCTTTCTTGATTTTCTTCCTTTAAGTGCCAGGTTGTGGATCGTCGATCACTTCAGCTCTTACATTCTGAACAAGCAGCAATTTTTGAACGCATGTAATGTCCTAATTTTTAAATTATGCTCCTATCTGTATTTCTGAGCAATGTCACGAGAAACAGGTTCTGTGCCTCAGAAGTAGGCAATCGTGTCTCTCTCTACATAGCTTTATTGTGTATGTTCTGCGTTCAGTCAATCAAGTTACTCACATGCCTTAGAAAAACAAAAGCCATCTCCTCTAGTCGCGTGCAGTTAGGTCAAGGTTTTTCCATCTCATCCTCATAATTTTCCTTTCTGTCTCCAGTTCTCTTTCTGCGTGTTCTTTGGTCTACTTCCACTCTTCTTACTCTGGAGATTCTAGAACAAGGATTGACTAGTAATGCTGTTCAACAAGTTTCCTCAAACTGTGTCGCCAGCGTCGTCTTCTCGTCTCTTTTTCCATTGCTACTTTTCTCGTTCTTGTCGCCAGTTCCGCACTGGTGACCTTGTGGTAATATTTCAATCATTCTATTCCACGCAAGTATACACATGTGAACCAATATACATGGCGAAAAACAAAGACTGGAAGAGGTAATACATCTTACCAGGACAACCGTAAAAGGTAATTACCTACGTTACGGCCACAAAGCCTTTGTCCAGGACACACAAACAAAAAATAGACGAGGACGAAGGAAACAAGTTAAATATATACAAATAATAAACAATGATACAACACTTATAAGTATTGAGCCATGTAAATTATTATTAACTTTTTCTTCTTCTATTTTATTCGTTTCCCAGCTGTATCAGAATACTGAATATTTTCCCCGCTATATTTTGTTTTAAAATTTCTTGATTTCCCAGAATGAATAGATTGTGTCTCTTTTGTCTTGACTTCTGACGGACAATGCTGAGAATTGCTACCTCCTGTTCGTTTTATCACCATAGTTTCATCTCACTTTAGTACTTTTATTTGCCCTTTGACAGAGCTCCTAGGTTGGGTGTAGAAGCTACAGTAACCTTTAGCTTGACAGGTATCACCGTTTTTTGCTACTGCAGTGACCTTTAACCTGACAGCGATAATTCAATGTTCATGCTTCTTTTATTCCTTCTTCGTTCGCTCTCACATAATAATTTTCATGTCTCTCAAAAAGTTGGCGTTTGTCTCAGGCTTGTCTCATCGCTATACAGTTTCTCCCTAAGGGGCTGTCGGAGGCCATGTTGTCAATCTCCGTTTCTCCCGTGAAGCCGAAATTCGCGGAGGACACGTTCTGCTGTTTGCTTGTCTTCCACTTAAAGTACTTTTCAGTCTGTCGGATTTTTACTTTGTTCAACCGAAGGTATTTGAGTCTGGTGTAGCTAGTACTGAGTCGAAGTTATTTATTATGTATATACTTATTTATTGGTTCTGAGTCTGAACATTATCACTTGATCCCTTCTTAGAAAGAAATATGTGGCTTCTGTTTAGTCTAACTCTGTGTGTTTTCTATACTTAGTTTCTTTGAAGCTTTGTTTGGTTATTGATTTTATTTCTTCATGTATCGTGTTCAGTTTGAATTTTGCTTCGACTTTCTTGGGCAAGATTGTCTACCTTCTTATTTCCATACTAGAGGCCTTACCTGTTCTTTGCGCAGGGAATCTGTGAATAATTTCTTCTTTTTTTTTTTCAAACATAAAATAAATTTAAAAAAGAAAAAAATAACCAAAGCAGACACTCTTGTTGAAATATTAATCCGGTATTTGTTTAAACTGTGTAACATACCTTTATATAACAGAATTTCCTATCTACAGTACTATTGATCAAATCTGTTGTTGATTTCTTTCCATGCCCTGATTTCAAACTGTCCAGAATCTTCTCTCTTTGTCGTCCCCTACCTCTTTTTCGTTCTATCTTTCCTATTGCTACGATATACTCCAGCATCCTTCTCATAACATGCCCCAAAAGAAAGTTGATTGTTTGTTGCTAACGTGAGGAATAAATTTACTTTACACAATGGCATCTTTCAAGACATCCCCATTTTAGCTGCTCATGGTAACATTCTTCTGTTAAACCACATCTCTGTGGCCTTTAGTGCTTTTCCTACTTGTTTACTAATTGTCCGTAACTCACTTGCGTATGTCACGATTGGTCCTACGTAACTCTGAAGAGCTCTCTGTCTTACTTCCACCGGACAAAGAGTTGTTGCATAAAGTGCTTTTCATTTTAAATAGAATACAGCTTTCACTTGGTAGATTCTACACATCACTTCTGAGATATCATGAATGGGCAATAACCCATTGTACATTCACTACATTAAATTTATACCTAATTTCCATGAGCGATAAGATTTCACAGTTTAAACAAATACCGGATTAATATTTCAACAAGAATGTCTGCTTTGGTTATTTTTTTCTTTATTTGTTTTAATGGTTCATTAAGGCAGTTATGACTGACAGGGGATCTGCGAGAAACTCTTAGCTTTACCGGTGTTCTGGTTTTTCGCGATAGATTTTACTGATGTTTTTAAAAGCTCCTGCGTCAGCTTTGATGTTACTTAATTCTCTTTCAGTGGCCACTAAGATTTGGGATTTCATGTCCATTACTTTGTTTTGTGTATTTACTTCTGTTGACTTTTGTTGTTGTTGCCGCTGCTCCTTCTATATACACGTAAATTAATTATGTGGTTCAGTACATCTTTTTAGATGTATTCAATAACTTCATGTTTCATTTCTGCATCCATTTGTTTATGTCACGTTTAATGGTGATCTCCGTGTAGTTCTCGAGGAAGTCCGTGCATTTCTCGGGGAACTCCGTCTAGTTCTTGGGGAACCGTGTAGTTCTCGGGTAACAGTGTAGTTCTCGGGGAACTCCGTCTAGTTCTCGGGGAACCGTGTAGATCTCGGGATACAGTGTAGTTCTCGGGGAACGCCTAGTAGTTCTCGGGGAAATCCGTTTAGTTCTCGGGGATCTCCGTGTAGTTCTCGGGGATCTCCGCGTAGTTCTCGGGGAACTCCGAAGAGTCAAGGAATCATTTTCCTTAACGCTTCTTACGGAGTAATGAGTCACTACTGTAGCTGGTTCCCTTGCAGGAAGCCTACACCAAACATTGTCATGCTCCTGCAGCGGCGTTTTCTGTGGTGGTAATTTGTATTGCATAATGAGGTTGTCAGCCCCAAATACGCCTTTTATTAGTTGCTGTGTGCGCATGACTGAGGGTTTAGTAATATTGTTCGTTCCTTGATTCTTCAGAGACCCCCCCCCCCCCCCCGGTAACTACATAGGGTCATTTACTAATAGATGCTGATGAGTTATTAGTAGCAATATAATTTAAAGTATATTTTACTAGTGAGTCTTGGTGACTTATTAGTAGTAATATCATAAGAATTAGATTTTACTGGTAAATGCTGATGGTTTATTAGTAGTAATGTCATTGACATGTCTAAGGGAGAATGAGTCCTATTCTTTCTTTGTCCCATCACAGACCTCTGTGGACTACACGGGACAAACTATAATAAACAACTGTGTAATGGCACGACTTCTATTAATGTCTCTTCGTTTGATTCGTTAACTTCTGGTTTCACACTAGTATTGTGGCAACTCGTGGCATGCCTCCAGGTGTCGTGTTTCAACACATGAAAGTGTCACCGTTCACTTTGCTAGGAGCATTATAAAATGCTCAAGCTGGAATTATAAGCGGTGATTTGGTTTTGGTTAAGAGGGAAGGTATGAAAAAAATGGTTTGAGAAATAAGAATAGATTTGAATAAAGAATAATTTGTCTTGCTAAAAGGGAAATAAGATGAGTGAAATCATGCTTTGATCAAAGGGAGAAGACTCTAATTATTAAAGTCAGGGGAGGAAAGTGCTTAATTACACATAAGTAGATTTGGTGAGTTGGTAATTATGGTTTAGAAAATGTACATATAAGAATTGTATAGCAAGCTTTAGAGAAGATAATATAAGGTTAAGTCAAATATGCAAAGGGAGACAATGGTTAATTACCTCCCTTATATGATTAAGTGAGTTGAGAAAAAAAATATGCACGTGAAAAGCTTATCAGGACAACGGATGACACTTCACTGAGTTGTTTACACAGCGGATAAGCGTGAACATTTTTCAGCTGAGCGAAGAATAGGAGGAACCAATGAATTCACCGTAAACAAGGACAGATGAGCTAATAATGATTTTATAGAAGAGAACTCATTTAGACGCGCTGTTGAGCGGTCGCATTTTTCGGAGGAAGCAGTCCTGGTTAAGGACGTAGAGTGGCAGGAATGTGTTTTCTGCCAGGCTCAAGTTACATTTCTGTGAGAAACAGAATGAATACTTCTGAAGAATCCTATAGACCTAGTTAGAGTAGTAGAATCTATTCACTTATGAAAGACAGAACTGTGTTTAAAATATAAGTTTAGTGATAAGGGGTGATAGTAAGAAAAATGAGTGTTGTGAGGATTCGGTGCAACCAAAGTAAGTAGGTCCTTTGACTCATAACTTTTGATAGACATTGAATAGAATTATTTCAGAAGTTAAAATAAGGTATTACAAGGTTAACGACGCTTACAACTAAGTGAGCGCAGAATAAGGAGAAACGAAGCTGAAGCTACAAAATTGACTATGATGTGAATAAACTGAGACTAAGTCAGCAGCTGAGAGATTTAATAGCCGTGTTGGGCTATTGTATAATGAATTTTGCAACATCAACTGCTACAAGTAAGATGAGTAAGCAATTGAAGTTTGATTGTATTTACAGGATGAAACATGAGCTCTCTAGCAGGTATAAGTATGAGAATACCGCAACAGGTGTACCCAATGTATTAATTTGCATATATGAGTTTTAAGATGATGGTATTTGAGTAAATTGAGTCAAATCTGACAGGATTAGTAGATGAAGGAAACCAACTCAGGAAAGAGTTGATGAAAGGCTTGGGAAAAGCCAGAATAAATATAAAAAACCTTAAGGGAAGAAAATAGGTATAAACCATATCTGTTGGTGTTCTCAGGTAGAGAGCTACATATATATATATATATATATATATATATATATATATATATATATATATATATATATATATATATATATATATATATATATATATATATATATATATACACAGGTACATGGATATATACCCAGGAGGAATGGGATCTACAAGAGATAGTTAGGAAATGTTTGTACCTGGAATTAGTACCACATGCCTCTGTTATGATGGACTTATATGATGTAAATAAACTGTTTGTTTTGATGGAACGTTGCTCAAGTTGGGTTCAGTCTCTAAAAGTTTGTTGAGTGCTAGAGTAAACAAGATACTGGACATAAAGAAACTAACTACTATACGAAGCTGTCACTTAAGTAACATCATAAGAAGGGATGGAACGAGTTTAGGTTGGAAGTTTTGAGAGAATATCATCCAGGAATCAATAACTCTGGCGGTGAGGGCCAGTATTAAGATATACTCTTACTTGGAAGATAGGTCAATGGATCAAATTGACAAATAGAAGGTAGACAACTAGGCCTGCCCCAGTCACCTAGTTTACTATAATTACAAGAGATAGCACTGTCACATATCTCTAATTGGCGCCGTGACCAACCCTTCTTAAAGTGGCCTTCTTGGACCAGTCATAATCAACACACCGGCACTGTGACATTTAGTTTAAATTGGTAATTGACCAGTCCCCAAGACATGGCTACATCACAATGAGAGATGGAATATCAACAGCACCACCTCTAGACCAAGTATAATTGTAAAAGAGACATTGAAACATGGAGAAGTGTTCGACAACCATAGAGAACAGAAGGAAGAGAATAGAAATGAGAGACATTGCTTCAGAGTTAAAGCGCTGTAGAAAGTACACAGTCGATTCCCCTTGGATAAGAATAGTAGATGGATTGGTTGCAAAAGTTTATAAGATTGAAATAAAGGAGATTGTTGAAATCAAGCTACAACCATTGATATTGAAAGAAGGAAGACCAAAATTGAATTTGAAAAAACGAACTGAACCTGCGGTTACTAGAATAGAGCCTCAGACAGAGAATGTCGCAGTACAAACGGAGGACAGGTTTAAGAAGAGTCTAATTCCAGTCAGGATAAAGTCAAGACAAACTATAGATGATTTACCTGATCAGTGCAGTGTTGAAATGGTCAATAAGTTACACAAGATAACATCTGAAGAAGAAGAAGCGAAGAATGACAGTGCAGTCATGAAGCCAGATACATTCTTCTCGATGCTATGGAGTCAAAAACAGGCACGTAAGAAAGATAAACAATGCAGAAAAGTCCAGCAAACAATTGCTAATATTTCAGAGATAGAGACTGCTGATGAGATGCTGAACAGTTTAGTGTCAAAAGGAATAGGTGTTCTAGAAGACATAAAGACATTACTTCTTCAGAAAGGAAAGTCAAGTCAAAGTAACAAGAATATTATTCATAACGTACAACAAAGTAACATTCAAGATCAAGTGCAAGATGAGAAACAAGAAGCTGTCACATGCAGAAATCCAGAAAGAACTGACCTGAATGTGCAAAGTTATGTACCGGTTCTAAAGTTGAGCGAGGTTTCCTTAGATAGTGGATATTCAAGAGATGATAGCCTTAATCCACAAAAGAATCAAGAACAGTTGAAGCAAGTTACAGCATCAGCACAGGTGGAGAGTAAACACAAACAAAAGAATAAGATGGCCGAACCAAGCGTAAATGAGTTGAAGAAAGCAATAAAATGCATCCTAAGAGAAGGGGAACTCAACAATTTGAGAGTAAAGAAGGTGCACCAATTGCTAGAAATAAGGTTTGATATAGACCTATCAAAAAGAATACAAGAAGTAAGACAGCTTGTGAACGAGATGATGCAAGAGGAGTATGTGGAGAACACAGTCAAGAAGAAACAGAAAAACACAGAGCACATCAGATAGCAAACAGTAATGCACAGAAAGCCTTCAAGAAATGGCAGAAGCAGCATGACAAAAGAGCGAAGTTAGAGAAATTCAAAGTCGGAGATAAAGTATATTACAAGAAGAACGTTAGAGATAATAAGTTGGATGCACGACGGCTTGATGGATATAAAATAGTAGAACAGACAACACCCGTTAATTACAGACTATGGCATGAGGAAAAGAACATAACCGTCAAAGCACACGCATCACAGATGAAAAAAGACGATCATCGCCCTACAGCTCCGCCAGCCTTATGCAGTAGCAGACCAATACGAAAAGTCACGTTGAGTTATTATGATTCCACAGAGACATTAAGTACTTCACGTGAAGAAAACGACATGGATGTTGAGCAGAACATTAGGCTACAACAACGTAACACTTCAGGTCAACTCCAAGATGCTGTACATCGTTTAGTCCGCTGCAGAGAAGACTCAGAAGATGAAGATGACATTCCACCAGCAGAATTGAGAGAAAGATTAATATACAGAGACAATCGTCTACACGGGAGAGATAGTAATACGCCACTATCGACACAAGACGAAGAACCTCATGCGTCCATATCAAGTCAAACATACTATAGTAGTCAGGGACTACAACCGTCAACTCCCAGTCAACACCAGTCTACACATTCTACTTGGGATAGCGAAGATGACAGACCTTTGAAATCAGCAACGAGAAACATAGCCCCCCACGGTAGCAACTTTACAGAAGAACATGGTAGTCAGGGACTACAACCGTCAACTCCCAGTCAACACCAGTCTACACATTCAACTTGGGATAGCGAAGATGACAGACCTCTGAAATCAGCAACGAGAAACATAGCCCCCCACGGTAGCAACTTTACAGAAGAACATGGTAGTCAGGGACTACAACCGTCAACCTCCAGTAGACACCAGCTTACATACTCTAGCTCGGATAGCGATGACGAACAGTCTTTACAAGTGACGAAAAGTAACATTACTCACCATACCCAGAGTCCTACAGCGAAGCACATAAATAGTAATAAGAATGTCATTAAAACGCCTTCGGCACAGGTGGAATCTGAACTTGACGTAACAGAACGAGAAGACAGCGACATAGAGTGTATGGATGATACAACCAGCACCGAAATACGCATAGCTACCAAACGCCCTTACCAACCTTCGTCACTAGACTCACCACCAAGAGCGAAATTGCTACGATTACCGCAAGAACATCTACGAACAAGATTCAAAAGAAATCATCGCCAAGTACATAAACCTTCACTAGGTTTCCAACAAAATATAAATATTCGTTCGCCCCCCACCTCCTGCAGAGCGACTATAAACACGACATCGCAATGCATATCAGCTTCGTCACAGTATGACAGTCACCTCTCCAGCAGAGAGATTACACTGTTGGAACTCGCAAAACAAATCTCCAACTTAGTGTAGTCGTCATAAAGCACTAACCCAGCTATAGTGTTTAATTCGGTACTCTAACCAACATAGTACCTAAAGTTAAGTTAATTAATTGAGTCACACTGTGTTTAGCTTAAATTGATATTCATATACTGGAGCACGCTTAGACACTTACAGTACTCACTAACTTCTTTAAAGAGAGTCGAGTTGACAAACTAGATTACACATAGTCTTAAGAGTGTGACAAAGTAGATCAAACATATAGCCTTAAGAATGTGACAAAGTGAATGAAAAACATAGTCTTACGAATGTGACAAAGTAGAGTGAATACATAGAAGTTCATCATTGTGACACAGTAGAGTACACACATATAATCTTATGAATGTGACAAACTAGAATAACTACATATAGTTTTAGGAAACTTAACAGTGTTCTTCCCTAGGTACAAGATGCAGCATACTTGATGATCAAGACTGACATTGGTTAAAATATGTATAGTACATTAAATGCATGTTAATTATTATAATGTACCTATTTCAGGCATAAAAGTATTCAGGACCAGACAAAAAAAAAAGAGAAAAGAGAAAAGAAAAGAAGAAGGGAAGTGATCCAGACTCAGTCAAGTGGAGTCTAACTCATGGACATAGGCAAATATTGCACTGAGGATGAACGTCCCCACTTTTTACTGCACTGGTTGTACAGAGATAACAGAAAAAAAACAACTTGGTTGCAGTATTGGTATTATGGGTACTGCTTACTTAAGAGATGATGGTAGTGACAGTTATAGGGTCATGACTATATTACTTTTACATCCCAAGGTTAGATATTTTGTTAACCCTGACGTACTACTGCATGTATATATAGGTTTAGACAGAGTTAAGGATTTGACTGATGCATCCAAGACTAGAATCAGTCGGGCACATCAACTCTGACATAGTGACATGTATCTTTCACTATCGCCCCAATACATATGAAGATACTAGTGCATGTATATATAGGTTTAGACAGAGTGAAGGATTTGACTGATGCATCCAAGACTAGAATCAGTCGGGCACATCAACTCTGACATAGTGACATCTTTCACTATCACATTAGGATATTTACTGATGCACCACTAATTAGTTATTTCTGCTTATCTGTCTCGTATAATGGATACATTACATTAACAGCAGATATTTCAAGACATATAAAGGTACTGACAAACCTCTGTGTCCAGAGGCAGTGACAATGTCGAAAAATAGGAACATGTATATATATATATATATATATATATATATATATATATATATATATATATATATATATATATATATAGATATATATATATATATATATATATATATATATATATATATATATATATATGTATATATATATATATATGTATATATATATATATATATATATATATATATATATATATATATAGATAGATAGATATATAGATAGATATATATATAGATAGATAGATAGATAGATAGATAGATAGATAGATAGATAGATAGATAGATAGATAGATAGATAGATAGATAGATAGATAGATAGATAGATAGATAGATAGATAGATAGATAGATAGATAGATAGATAGATAGATAGATAGATAGATAGATAGATAATAAGTGCAGAGCCATGATTTATTTTTTTGTTGAGTATTGATGGTATGCCTCAAGCTAAGGTTCAGCAATGAGGTAGCGTTACATTTTGCTTCAAAATATTTTTTTGGGGAAATTTTTTTTAACATGTAGACTTTGAATATGTATACAGGCGCGGTGATAATGGTATGTTAAAGAATAGAATGGGCTTGCTAGATGACGGAACACAAATGTCTCCCTATGGGATACATTTGTATGGCCCCGGGTTGTATGTCACCGTTCACTTTGCTAGGAGCATTATAAAATGCTCAAGCAGGAATTATAAGCGGTGATTTGGTTTTGGTTAAGAGGGAAGGTATGAAAAAATGGTTTAAGAAATAAGAATAGATTTGAATAAAGACTATTTGTCTTGCTAAAAGAAAAATAAGATGAGTGAAATCATGCTTTGATCAAAGGGAGAAGACTCTAATTATTAAAGTCAGGGGAGGAAAGTGCTTAATTACACATAAGTAGATTTGGTGAGTTGGTAATTATGGTTTAGAAAATGTACATATAAGAATTGTATAGCAAGCTTTAGAGAAGATAATATAAGGTTAAGTCAAATATGCAAAGGGAGACAATGGTTAATTACCTCCCTTATATGATTAAGTGAGTTGAGAAAAAAAATATGCACGTGAAAAGCTTACCAGGACAACGGATGACACTTCACTGAGTTGTTTACACAGCGGATAAGCGTGAACATTTTTCAGTTGAGCGAAGAATAGGAGGAACCAATGAATTCACCGTAAACAAGGACAGATGAGCTAGTAATGATTTTATAGAAGAGAACTCATTTAGACGCGCTGTTGAGCGGTCGCATTTTTCGGAGGAAGCAGTCCTGGTTAAGGACGTAGAGTGGCAGGAATGTGTTTTCTGCCAGGCTCAAGTTACATTTCTGTGAGAAACAGAATGAATACTTCTGAAGAATCCTATAGACCTAGTTAGAGTAGTAGAATCTATTCACTTATGAGAGACAGAACTGTGTTTAAAATATAAGTTTAGTGATAAGGGGTGATAGTAAGAAAAATGAGTGTTGTGAGGATTCGGTGCAACCAAAGTAAGTAGGTCCTTTGACTCATAACTTTTGATAGACATTGAATAGAATTATTTCAGAAGTTGAAATAAGGTATTACAAGGTTAACGACGCTTACAACTAAGTGAGCGCAGAATAAGGAGAAACGAAGCTGAAGCTACAAAATTGACTATGATGTGAATAAACTGAGACTAAGTCAGCAGCTGAGAAGTTTTACAGAAGAACATGGATTTAATAGCCGTGTTGGGCTATTGTATAATGAATTTTGCAACATCAACTGCTACAAGTAAGATGAGTAAGCAATTGAAGTTTGATTGTATTTACAGGATGAAACATGAGCTCTCTAGCAGGTATAAGTATGAGAATACCGCAACAGGTGTACCCAATGTATTAATTTGCATATATGAGTTTTAAGATGATGGTATTTGAGTAAACTGAGTCAAATCTGACAGGATTAGTAGATGAAGGAAACCAACTCAGGAAAGAGTTGATGAAAGGCTTGGGAAAAGCCAGAATAAATATAAAAACCTTAAGGGAAGAAAATAGGTATAAACCATATCTGTTGGTGTTCTCAGGTAGAGAGCTACATATATATATATATATATACACAGGTACATGGATATATACCCAGGAGGAATGGGATCTATATATATATTAAGAAATGTTTATACCTAATATACCCCCATATATATATATATCTGTTATGATATATTATATATATGGACAGTTGCTCAAGTTGGATATAGTACCCTAAAAGGTTGTTGAGTGCTAGGTAAACAAGATCTGGACAAGAAGAAACTAAAACTACTATACGAAGCTGTCACTTAAGTAACATCATAAGAAGGGATGGAACGAGTTTAGGTTGGAAGTTTTGAGAGAATATCATCCAGGAATCAATAACTCTGGCGGTGAGGGCCAGTATTAAGATATACTCTTACTTGGAAGATAGGTCATTGGATCAAATTGACAAATAGAAGGTAGACAACTAGGCCTGCCCCAGTCACCTAGTTTACTATAATTACAAGAGGTAGCACTGTCACAAAAGACATAAACAAGAAGTGCAAGAGCGGAAGAAGCATGTGTTATAAGAAGAAAGCTAAGATCGCGTGATATGCAGATGTTACAGATTTTGTGGACGAAATGGAAAACGAGATCTGAGGAACTTCAAAATAAGCTACATTCCAGCATAAAGTGAGAAAACAGAATCCGTGGAGAAACAGCAAGGAACAAGATAGGCAAACTGAAAACCATTGATAAGTCGACGCAAACAATGATACAATATACCGGATCTAAATTAAATGAAAGAATCTGGTTAACAGAGAAATGCATGCCAGAATTCAAGCTGAGCAGAGCCTGTCGTGTTCTTTAAAAAAATGGACGGATTCAAATAACACAATCTGTTAACATGATAATAAAAATTTACAATAGAGCTTACAAGATCAAGGTTCTAAATGACTCAGCGGCGAAATAATCAACAAAACATGATTACGTCGAGAAACAATATTTCCAGGACCGAATTATAAAGAAAATACGCGTACATGCCCCCGTCAAATGCAACGTTCGTTAAAAAACTTTACTAAGAAATTATACATCCTCCTCTCCTGTTGCAGGAAATAAAATATATACTTCATAACGTGGACCCATTGGAGGATGACATATGTAAAAGGAGAATATATTCACAAAACAGAAATCATAAGGCTTAGCTTGAAGATCACACTCACAAAGTTGACACTTTGGATCACAGAAATGGGACCCTAGGACGCAACAATAGAGAATGCAGTCAGCGACCCATAGCTTGACTGCTTGCGTCAGGGTCAGCGAACAAGAGCTGACCAAGACCCTACTCCACCTCCAAGTGGTGGTCCTGAAAACAGGCTGCATCACTGCAGTCTGGCTGAGAGAGTAGGGATCGAAGAGGGAAGGCTAACCCCGGTCCCAAAAATGCCATGCGGAAGTCAGATGTGTCGGCCGAAAGGCGCGAATATCGCAGCTTGGCTTTAAACGGGCACAACGCAAACAACGTCCTGTTCAGGACGAACGAGGCAGAAGAAGAAGAAGAAGGATCACGTAAATTAAAAACAAATGAATGAGAGAGGCAGAACTAAAGCTGGAGTGCCTGAATGATTTTCATTGTCATTTTTCAGATAAAATTAAGATTGTGTTAGTTTAAAAACCGCCGCATTAGCGAAAAGCGGAATGCCGAATGAGCCCAACAAGCGCCGAGCATAATGAGCGTTGATATAATTAATAACCGCCGTATTAGCGAAACGCCGAAAAGCAGTGCGACGAAAAGCGGGGCTCTTCTGTACTCATGTAAATATCTCGTGTAGTTCCCGGAGGTCTCTGATGAGGAGGCGAAGAAAATTAAGCCTACTGCTGCCTCATGCATGCCGTTCAAGCCTGCTGGTGTGAGGTTATGCGTGCGGCATTAAACCTCAGCATGTGAAGCAAATTGCTATAGAAACCGCCGCTGCAAGGGCACGTGAATGCTTGGGGCAAACAGGACAAATGATTATGATGACCATTACAGAGCGTTATCAGTGTGGTGCATTCTAAAGAATTCTTAACCTTCACAACGTATGCGCGCGTGTGTTTTTTTTTCGTAGCCGGAGAGTTTTTAAACTACGTCTTTTGCTCGAAACTTTGGCTGTATTATGTGAGATTCTGGAGTTCTACTCTTTTATATGGCAGCGAGACATGGACAACCTATGCTATGCAAGAAAGAAGGCACAATTCCGTTCATCTACGGTGTTTACGCCAGATCCTTGGTATTTCATGGAAGAACATAGTGAAAAATGTCTAGGTGCTGTCACGTGCTGGTGTTCAAAGCATATATATGCACTGCTTAGACTACGCAGACTACGCTGGCTTGGCCATGTCCGCCGCATGGAAGATGGTAGCTTCCCCAAAGATATTTTCTATGGGCAACTAGCTGAAGGCGAAAGAACAGTCGGGCGACTGCAGCTAAGTTTCAAAGATGTGTGTAAGAGAGACAGGAAGGAATTGAACATAAATCCAGCAACCTGGGAGGATGAAGCTGCCGATCGGACCAAGTGGCAAAGTTCCCTACGGCGCCAGCTCAGGTTGGGCAAAAAGAAGCTTGCATAACAAGCAGAAGAGAAAAGAACATGCTGAAAGACACGCCAGGCAAAAAAAAAAAAAAAAAAAACAGCTGAGGGCTATCACCTCATGGGCCATTCCCAGAGTCAGTTATGACTGAAAGGAGCTACTACTACTATTGTCATCCTGACTTTACAAAGTTTCTATTTGTGGAGGAGTAACATTGAAATGCTATTATCGTTATTAATCACAGACTTAACCTACATCAATCATAGATAACCATAATGAAGAGTTTGATGGTATTACATCATCGGTTGTCATGGAAACGGCGGCCATATTGAATTATTTTGTTCTATTTCAATTTCCTTAGGCTTTTTTTTATTTATTAATCTATCATTACCAAATTTCAACAAAATGTTTATCATTATATTTTAAAACTTGTCAGATTGGATTTTCGATACCCTAAGTAGATTTTGAAATATATAATTTTAAAGTTCGTATCTATAAATAATCATCTTGTTTTCAAAATTTTACAACATTATTTGCAATAAATCAAAATGTTGATAAGATATAAAAACTCGGATCCGAAAAAAGTTTTACTATCCTATGGAAAGTATGTATGCCAAATCTGATATTGATTGAAAAAAAAAACGCGGAAGTTATAAGAACATTAGTAGCGTAAAACAAGGTTCTGGGAAGATCTAGATTTTCTTCATAGAAAAAGCATCATTTCTGAAGAAAAGGCTTTTTATAACATCAAAATATACATTATTAGAATGTGTTCTGACAATTAATTTTCACAGATTTAGATTCAGGTGAACATAAATTATACGAGTATAGACTAATCCCAATTTTCATGTTTCTGCTGTTTTGACTGAAAATGCTCTGTAGCTCCTCCCCTTATGACTGAAAGGGGTTACAACTACTATTGTGATCCTGACTTTACAAAGCTTCATCTTGTAACTAATTTGCGAGAAAAATAAGCCAAAATTACCCTCAGTTCCGAGCTCTTAAAACATAGTTCAACACCAGTACTTTTTTGTGCACAGCCAGTCCTTTATTTGGCCAACATTCGTTTACTCACCACCATTACTGTACACTATACGGGGAGAAGACAAAGATAATGAGAATAAATGCAAGAAACAATAACCAGATTGCACGTATAGAAACACCCCTACAAGATGGAGAATCATATATATATATATAACTTGGGCAGCAGTATATATCAAAACTAAGAATAATTAAAGGCAAGGAAGAAAACATATGGAGATCAAAAGAAGTCAAGTCCAGCACATAAGTCAGAATCTTCAACTCAGATTTCAAATTAATCTTTATGTATGCTTCTGAAACACGAAGAACATCAAACGCAATTTCCCAAAAAGCTACAGACTTTCATACATGGATGATTGTGTTGAATAGAAGGATTGAAGTGGTGTGACAAGATCACTAATGTGGAACTGATGACAAGAACCAGACAAGCGGCAGTGGAACCAGACATGAGAAGAGACGATGCTGGAAATTGATAGGGCACACATCGAGGAGACCTGTTGTTAGCGTTAAAAGACAGTCCGTGTTTTGGAGTCCCTAGGGTGAGAGAAGTAGCGGAAGATCAAAGACCTAATGGAAAAGAAAACTGGAGATAGGCTTGAAGGAGATGAAGATGTCATGGAAACACCTTGAGCGGATGGCACGTGACATGAAGAATTGACATACATTTATTGAAGGCCTATGCTCCTTGGGGCTTAAAGGTGATAATAATTTTGGCCAAAATTGAAGATGGAATGTAGCGGTATGTTAAGTCATGTTTTATTAATGGGAGTTAGGTGTTAAAGATTTGTATGTATGGGTCGGATTTTTGTACACACGTTAGTTAGCACGCTTTAGTGATGAGAGGATTTTTTAGTTGGGGGCTTTATGCTCGGTAATGTTTAAACATAGCTCAACTGAGTGGTTGTTAGTTTGTTTTTAAAAATAGGATAAAGAAAGTTTTCGAATGTTCTTAGTGAGAGTTTTTGGGGAGAGACGGTTGAGCTGAGCTATAGTCTCACGTGGTTAGTTCGCGCATGAGTAATTTTTACTGAGCTGTTCTGAGAAGCTGTAAACTCGTGGCAGTGTGTATCTGACAGAGCTTCAAGATGGTTGTTCCGTCTTGTTAGCGTGATCAGATTAGATTATTGTAGGGAAGAGTTCCTTTCCTAACTTATGGATTTATTTTCCCAAGATATTATTCAAATGCAAGGGATTATGTTGGCTCAGGCTATATTATACGAGATGCGATGTATGCAATCCTTTTTCCCTTTGATGGGAGTTGTTTCTATGGATATTTGAGATATTGTTTAACGAACGATGTTTACTGAGAGATGCTGTGAGCTGCTACGTTTTGCAGCCTACATTTTCAAGGATCTTGTACCTGTAACGATGTTGTGTGTTGCTGTGTAAGCAACCAGTGGGAGTTTTGAAACGATTCATATTCTAGAGGCCATGGATTATATCGGCCACCATCATCATCATTTATAAGGATATTGATGTAAACCTTTTTCCCTGATGGATGTTTGCTATGATTACTATGAAGTGTGAGCTACTGTGTTTCTGCAGTCTAGTTGCTTTGGATTTTGTACCTGTAACTGAAGTTTATGGATTTACTTACCTGATGCCTGATGATTTACTGTGAACTGTTATCTATGATGTCTACGTGACTGTGTCGTCAATAAACTGTGCAAAGTTGGAAACCATTGGTCTAACCCGTTGGTTTATGCCTAACTGTCGTTACTGTGATGTGGATGATGGCAACATAACACACTTAAAGTACTCATGACATTCGCTTATATTTGTACATGTTTACACACCGGTCGGCCACCTGTAAGCCCGACCAAGGCTGATTGTATTTTTCAGCGACTGTATTGACTTTTGGTCATTGTCAGTGATCTGACACACACACCAACCACCACAAACATTCAACACCTTCAGAGACGTCTACAACCACATAGCAACATAAGTGGTCGCCAGTGATATGGGGTGTGTTTGACATGAGATGCCAAAAAGTGAAACTACAAGAAGATCAAGTCAAGATTTGCAGTGTTTTCAGTCCTTGTTTTCGGGTGCAAGTTTCAAATAGACATCATGCAGTACATGGCAAGCGCTTGAGAAGTGAGGAGTTTCGGTAGCTATCAACGTTGGATTTCTGTAGACCGTGTGATACCCGATGCCCATCGTTTTGGTGGGAAGGCCGGGAGTTTTCTTTTTTCAAGATAAGTGGTTTTTTGTTTTGTAAACTGTACCACTTTGTGTGTTAGCGAGCCTTCTTCTATATTGTGCATTATTTGTTCTATTGAGTATTCTATGTTTTATGTTCCATGTTTACGTGGGTGGTTGGGTTGGTGACTTACGTTAGGATACATCCCAGTTCATCCAGGGCCTACGTAAGCGTTCTGTAGGGACATTTTGCGGATTTCCCGCAGTGGAAATGTTTCCAGCAAATTTTTTGCTGAAGCATTTCAGTCCACTATGTTTGGCAATCTGTGACACCATTGTTTAGGTGTGACGAAACGTTTCATTGTTGTTGTCGTAGTATTTTCTCTGTGCCTTAGTTTTTGATTAATTTGTTTGTGTGTGTCTTCCTCTCCTGCTATCTTTTATTTTATATACAAACTTTTTGTTTACTATTTTGTCATGCTCTATCGATATTATAATGCATTTTGCTTGTAATTAACAACATTATTAATAGTTGGAAAGGTAATTATACAAGTTCTTAAGCAATTGCCACACAGGGGATCGGTAATATGACAAGGCTCAGAAGTGTCGTGAAACGAGTGTGTAAACCCACTACTTTGTTAAATCCTTATGTCGGGATACAAATTTGCCCCAGCCAATTGCCCCAGCCAATCAACGCACAGTCGCTGAGCCGAAATAAATTACACGAAGTTACGCCAGGAAAAACTTAAGCCCTGTTTTTCGGATGTCGGTTGCGGCCATCTTGTCACCCAATATGGCGGAAAAACAGAATAAAATTAGCCATAAGCCCTGTTTATTCCGGGACTCGTTTCGGTCAAGGATGGTACGGAGCATGGTACGAAACTGCAGACAACCAATCAGCTTGCCCCACCAAGAACCAACCAAACCCTTTCCTTAAGCAGTAGAAGTTACCTCACCTGCCTATATAATTGAGCGAGATTTTATGCAAAAAACACGCAACACCAACACGAAGCCAGATAGACCGGCTGAAGAAGAGAAGCTGTCAACCCTGATTTATTGCTTACCTGAGTGCATTGACCTAGCAGCCTGCTTCACTAGTCGAGTCAAACCTGGCCTGTTTAAATCTTGGAGGGTAAATATAATTTACTATAAACTTGTAGGAAAATAAGCCTACAGCAGATACACCTGTATATATTTAATATATAAATTGTTTCAATATGAACGTATCAGGTTACTGATTGTATCTTTGGGGAAATTAGGTATAATGATTGTATTTCCTGATATGATTGATGAAGACGAAGACTAATAGGACTCATGCTTCAATCTATTGTCTCATATAACTTCAATCTATTATCTCAGACCAACTGAAATATAACCAAAACAGTCCTTGTTAGGACTCAATCTATTGTCTCACATAACTTCAGTCTATTGTCTCAGATAACTCCAAACTGAAATATAACCAAAACAGTCCTTGTTAGGACTCAACCTATTGTCTCCTATAACTTCAATCTATTATCTCAGACCAACTGAAATATAACCAAAACAGTCCTTGTTAGGACTCAATCTATTGTCTCGTATAACTCCAATCTATTGTCTCCTATAACTCCAACCAGATATATATATATAACCAGACAGTCCTCGTCGCATATACTCCTATCATCAGAACAAAACAATATTGTTAGGATATATGTTACCAGCCAGTTTAGCACTTGTCAGAGAGGGCCTGGTATATTATAGGGGGAAGGAAATGGTTGTATCACACCTAGGTGTACATATTATGGGATGTATTCATGTATTGAATTTATATTATTGGATGTATTCATGTATTGAATTTATATTATTGGATGTATTCGTGTATTGAATTTATATTATTAAATGTATCCATGTATTAATTTATCAGAAAGAATGTTTTGCAAGTAGACACGTGTCTTGTCTCGCTATTGCTAACTCATACTGAGCCATGTTGTCATTCATCCTACATGCAGACACCTGAGACACACGCTCATTTCATACTAGAAATAGGTGGGCTTGATGACAGAAATTAGCCCCTATTTTTACTTGTTACAGGTTTTATTCGTGTCATCAAACCTGAGGTCGTATGTTCGAGTCACTCCAGCTGCCTGGAACTTCGCAGGAGCACAGAGATTGTACCTAAGCTACATTTTTCGTCCCCCTCAGTCTTGTATGGGCTAAAGCAACGATCCTCAGCAGGTGGTGTGTCAATCAAACTAAGGAGAACAGATCGTTTTGAGAGATGAGTACACATTAGTACCATTTCTGTTAGCATTGTGAGCATAGAAACTGTCAGTGACGAAAAACTGAGTAGCATAGCAAGAGACAAAAATAACAGCATAGCTGATAAATTTTATATACTTAATTAACAGCACAGCTGATACATTTACTATAAGTGATTATCAGCCCAGCTGATATAAATTTGTTTCCTATAATTGGAAGACTTGTAATAAATATAAATATATAAATATATGTGAATCATTTGTAAACTTACAAATCCATTACATTCCATTGTTTCAACATCCACCCTTCAGCACAAGAGTAGATAGTGTATATACTAAATAAATAATAAGGAAATTGTATTTGAAGACTTGTCAATTTTATCATTGTTAAGTAAAATCTGTTTCCTTGTCTTAATATCACAGTTAGTTACACAGCGGAGGTGGCAATTTATGTCGGTCTCCTCTCTACTAATTTTTCGAGATCAGATCATTCACAGCCGTAACTAATTTGTGATACCAGTAGTTCTCTCAGACACTGGGACTTCACCCTTCTCTGCAGAAATTCTATTTCTGTAATTGTCAGTACTACACTGATCCTAGAGCAAATAAAAACCTCACGCCACAAGAAGTTCGAAGAGAGGAAACTTCAAATGGAAATTAAAAAACTAAAAATGGAGGCTGAAGATAGGAAATTTCAGATGGAGGCTGAAAAACAGAAATTAGAGGCTGAAGAAAGAAAAATTCAACAGCAAATGCAAATGGAAGAGAGGAAACTTCAGATGCAAGCTGAAGAAAATATTAGGCTGCACGAGGAAAAGGTGTTGTCTATAGAGCTGGAGAGATTAAAGGTGGTGAATGGTGTTAATACAGACACTCAAACTACTTTTCATAAGACAACTAGTCATTCTTATAAGCTCAGATTGCCTGCTTTTAAACCTACCTCTGACGATGTCTTATTTTACCTGAATAGATTTGAACTTACATGTGAATCTCAGAAAATAGACAAGTCGGAATATTGTGCACGACTTATGGAACTACTTACGGGGGAAGCTATGAATGTTGTAAGTAGGTTGGAGGGGCGCGACAAAAATAACTATGATACTGTCAGGGCTGTCTAGTTAAGGAAATACCAACTTGAGGAAGACAGTTATCGTCTGCGCTTTAAGTCTCTATTACCGGAGACTGTGGAAGATGTTTCAGAGTTCATAGCAAATATACGTCTTACATTCTCATGTTGGGTTGAGCTCTCAAAAATTGAACACACATATGAAGCCTTCATGGACTTATTACTTCGTGACAAAGTCATGTCGTCTGTAAACGCTTCTTATCTACGTGAGCGAAAGCCTACAAACTTGAAATATATGGAACAATACTGTCGCCAATACGTCACGGCACATCCAAATGTGACTGTTAGCAAATCTCAAGTCAGAGAAGGGTTACCCGTGGCTTCGGCTATACCATATGCTCGTAATCTGCGCCGTAGATCACAAAGTGCTGATCGCAATTTTGGTAGGAGAGATAATCGTGATTTTAGACAGTACCAAGAAGGTCCATCGCGTAGTAATTCTCCCTCTCCAAGAAACTGGAGACTGTTTAACGGACCTCAACATCTTGGTTCCAACGATTATGGAAATTTTGGAAGGGGTAACTACACTAGAGATTATCAACCTTACAATAATTTTTCTCGGAGACAACAAAATCCATCTAAAAGATATGTTGACCAAAGGGGAAATAGTAATCGCAACAATGCTAACTGAGGTTCAAATCAGAACAATAGTTTCAATAGAGCAAATAACAATGCTCCCAATAGAGATAATAGTCGCGATAGATCGCGATATGACGGTAGATCTCCAAATGATAGATCGCATCGCCATGCTAACTCTGCTCAACAGGAGCCCCAGGTTATTAATAATCAAGGTAACAATAATAATAGTGTCTCTAACGCTACTGCTTGCTCTGCTTTCGATTTCGAGAGAGCATCCAGTGCCCGGAGTGCACAACTTTGTTCCAACTTACAGCGATAACTACCTTGAGTTGCGGTCATCCACTTCCTGCCTTAGCTGCGCATGACGGAAGAGGGTCTCTTACCCTACATAAAGGATTTGTAAATAATAATCCAGTCTCAGTTCTCTTTGATTCTGGATGCACGACTGTTGGGATTAAGCAGTCTCTAATACATCCTTCTTGTGCCACTGGTGATGTAGTGAAATGTGTGACATTTGGTGGGACAGTTGAAACTTTCCCGACTGCTATCTTCCACATAGCTACTCCCTTTTTTATGGGACATGTTCATGCATGTATGCTCCCGAATCCTATTGCAGACCTTATCGTCGGAAGTATACATGAGATTAAGGATTGTACTCCTCAACAGATTGCTATCTGGGAAGAGCAAAACATTCAGGCTGCTTATGCAGTCACAACTAGAGCACATGCTCAAAATCTTTTACATACCACACCTACTGAAATTAACGAAGTATATAATCAGGATCCTCACTTTGTAATTTCACGGGAGTCTTTTATCAAACTTCAGCAAAATGATACATCATTGCAAAAATTGTTTCTGCTAGTTAAACAACATAACGCAAACTATGACACAAACCTTAAATATTGGTTCTTAATTAAGAATGGAGTGCTAGTTCGAATGGCTTAAGAACATTTCTTCTGCTGATGTAGCAGTTTCTCTTTGGCTAATTTTCTCGCGTCTGGGTTTTCCCAAACAAATTTTATCTGTTCATGGCACACAATTTGTGTCAGACTCCATGTCTCAGGTAATGGCTATGCTCCACATTGATAGGTCTTTAAGCAGTGTTTTTCACGCTATGTCAAACGGTTTAGTTGAGCGTCAAAATAGAACGCTTAAAATTTACTTGGGAAGATAACTGATGACTATCCTCAGGAATGGGACAGGGTTTTACCCGCTGCACTTTTCGCATATAGGGAAGTGCAAATGAGCATACTGGGTTTTCGCCATTCGAGCTCGTTTTTGGTGCGCAACCTCGTGGTCCCATGTCGTTTCTTCACGACCTATTAACTGCTGATGATATTAACGATGACACTCAATCTTCTTACGAATATGTCATTGCTCTCAGACAGAAAATTATTCTTGCATGTAGGTTAGCTACCTCAGCATCTGAGTCTGCCAAGGAGAAGGCGAGGCTCTTTGCCAATAGATACAGGTGTCTACGACAACTCTATCCTGGAGACGAGGCATTTGTGTTGCTTCCTCGTCGGGACAATCGACTTCTTATTGGCTGGAAAGGTCCTTATACTATTGTTTCGAGAATTTCTGACGTCGACTATGTTGTCGATGTTGACGGGAAGCATAAAACCTACCTCATTAATATGCTGAAAGAATTTCATGCCCGTCTATACTATCTAAAGTCTGTTTTTCAGGCGACCGACGACCCTCCGGTTCGTCATAATCAATATTCATCTTTGTCCGTTATTCAGGAGGAAGAGGCTACTTTCTCCGATGTACATCTTCCTCTTCCGGGGTTCCCATTACATTCAATGGAATCATGGGAGAACGTGACAATTTCTCCTGAGTTACCTACAGAAAGACAACAGCAAGTCTCTTCTTTATTGCAGACTTTTCAGGACGTCCTGACCGACATTCCTAGTCAAACATCGGTCATTACTCATGATATTATACTCACTGATTATAACCTTATTAGAGTTAGACCGTACCCAATTCCATTACATTTTCAAACTCAAGTTGAAAAAGAATTAGATGAAATGTTACATTTAAATATAATTGAACCATCTACTTCGGCATACTCTTCCTCTATGGTTATTGTCAGAAAGAAGGACAGTAACATACGTCTTTGTATAGACTATCGCAAATTAAATCAAGTGACTAAATTTGATGCAGAACCAATGCCTTTGTTGGAAGATTTGCAAATAAACTTTCTAATTCGGTCTTCTTTTCTAAACTCGACTTGTCTAAAGGATATTGGCAAGTTTCACTTACTGAACGCGCCAAACCTCTTACTGCTTTTTCAACACCTCGGGGTTTGTTCCAATGGAACTTTATGCCTTTCTGTCTCGTCAACGCTCCGGCTACTTTTGTACGCATGATGCGTCGAATTCTTTCTCATCGTCCGGATGTTATTGCGTATCTCGACGATATTTACCTTTTTAGTAATTCTTGGGATGATCACTTTAAAGGTCTTTCTGAACTTTTGTCTACACTACTGTCCCACAATTTGACGGCTAAACCGTCTAAAGCCCATGTTTGGTTCAGTGACATCTCTTTTTTGGGCCACCGTGATGGTCATGGTCTCTTGCAGACTGAGGACCAAAACACTTCGAAGATCCTCAATATTACTACTCCTAAGAAATAAAAAACAGGTTTGTAGTCTTCTAGGTCTAATTCAATTTTATGGATATTTATTCCACACCTATCATCGATCACTGCACCTCTTTCTAGTCTATTGAAGAAGGGGTCGCCTAACTTAGTACACTGGTCCCCAGAATGCCAGACCTCTTTAGAGAAAATTAAGCTTTTATTTTCATCTGCTCCTATCTTGCGACTACCCAATTCAGATAAGCCTTTTATTCTTCTCAGCGACGCCTCATCGACAGGGATTGGGACCACATTGATGCAAGAGTATTCTGAAACTTTGCATCCAGTGATGTATGTCTCAAGGAAATTGACTGCGGCAGAACAGAACTATTCTGTACTAGACCGTGAATTGTTAGCAATGGTCTGGGCGATTCTGAAGCTTCAAAGGTTCCTTCTTGGCGCACATTTTGTAGTAGAGACTGACCAAAAAGCTCTCACAGCTATACAGAATAAGGACTTGAAGAGCTCAAGATCCACTCGTTATACCATTTTGCTACAACCCTTTCACTTTTCTATACGAGCTATTCGAGGTTCGAATAATGTGATGGCGGACATATTGTCTCGATGCCCACATAATTCTGCTTAACTACCATCTTCCAGATTTGCTTATAGATTTCGGTATCACTTATATATCTGCGACTCTATTATACATTATCGCACACTGGTAGAATCAGAGTTGCTATGTTACGTGATTAAGCTGTGTCTTTTCAACATGTTCTATATGTCGCCTTGCGCCACTTTTCCTGTTCCAGTGAAGCCAGTCGGCATTTTGACGCCACAGTAGCTTGTTTTTGTATCTTCATGCTCATAAAATTTTTTTTTTAAAGACCACTGGAGTTGTTGATAATGGCAGTGTATGTTTAATTTAAGACATTGTGTTATTTCCTTTTCATACACCATGTCATGACCTTATTATTATTATATGACTGTGTTTTGGATAATCGTTGAATATGTATCAATTATAGTGATAGTACTATTTAAACTTAAATTATCATTATGATACATTTCGGTATTGTACATTGAAAAGGTGTTTTTTTGACATTGTGATATATTTTTTCTTTACCCAGCGCTTGATTGTGCGCTAGGGGGTAACTAGGTATAGCGATATTATTAATGTTGATGTCTATAATACGTTCATCATTGGAACTTTATAGGTTTATTAACTTGGTTGTCATGCATATTATGCTATTTTTAGATGGTAAATAGTTATTTGTTCTTTGGTATAGATATGCATTGTTTAACTTAATGGTTACCATGATATATCATTGCTTTCTTTTTTTATTCTTATTTCATTGCTTTCTTTCATGGCTGGTCATCCTTCTTGTACTTCATCTTGTCTTTTCACTTTCCACTTATTATTTCTTAATTAGTCTATACTTGATACACTTCATATTTCTTTGAATTTGATTATCTTTGTATACTTATCTCATTATCTTTCTGTACTTCATTTTCTTACTTTACACTTACTTCTATCCCTCTTTTGTTCCTTTATTGATATGACTTAACATAGTGTAATCTTTGTGTGTAGATATTGGAATTGCATCGACCTCAATTTTTTTGTTCAATGTACTTTTCAAAAAAAATGATGGTATCATTTTTTCCCCCGGGGGTCGGTGTAGTCTGTTAAGTCATGTTTTATTAATGGGAGTTAGGTGTTAAAGATTTGTATGTATGAGTCGGATTTTTGTACACACGTTAGTATGCACGGTTTAGTGATGAGATGATTTTTTGGTTGGGGGCTTTATGCTCGGTAATTTTTGAACATAGCTCAACTGAGTGGTTGTTAGTTTGTTTCTAAAAATAGGATAAAGAAAGTTTTCGAATGTTCTTAGTGAGAGTTTTTAGGGAGAGACGGTTTAGCTGAGCTATAGTCTCAGGCGGTTAGTTCGCGCATGAGTAATTTTTACTGAGCTGTTCTGAGAAGCTGTAAATTCGTGGCAGTGTGTATCTGACAGAGCTTCAAGATGGTTGTTCCGTCTTGTTAGTGTGATCAGATTAGATTATTGTAGGGAAGAGTTCCTTTCCTAACTTATGGATTTATTTTCCCAAGATATTATTCAAATGCAAGGGATTATGTTAGCTCAGGCTATATTATACGAATTGCGATGTATGCAATCCTTTTTCCCTTTGATGAGAGTTGTTTCTATGGATATTTGAGATATTGTTTAACGAACGATGTTTACTGAGAGATGCTGTGAGCTGCTATGTTTTGCAGCCTAATTTTTCATGGATCTTGTACCTGTAACGATGTTGTATGTTGCTGTGTAAGTACCAGTGGGAGTTTTGATACGATTCATATTCTAGAGGCCATGGATTATATCGGCCACCATCATCATCATTTATAAGGATATTGATGTAAACCTTTTTCCCTGATGGATGTTTGCTATGATTACTATGGAGTGTGAGCTGCTGTGTTTCTGCAGTCTAGTTACTTTGGATTTTGTACCTGTAACTGAAGTTTATGGATTTACTTACCTGATGCCTGATGATTTACTGTGAACGTGAACTGTTATCTATGATGTCTACGTGACTGTGTCGTCAATAAACTGTGTAAAGTTGGAAACCATTGGTCTTACCCGTTGGTTTATGCCTAACTATCGTTACTGTGATGTAGATGATGGCAACATAACACACCTAAAGTACCCATGACATTCGCTTATATTTGTACAAGTTTACACACCGGTCGGCCACCTGTAAGCCCGACCAAGGCTGATTGTATTTTTCAGCGACTGTATTGACTTTTGGTCATTGTCAGTGATCTGACACACACACCAACCACCACAAACATTCAACACCTTCAGAGACGTCTACAACCACATAGTAACACGGTACTAATACGACGTTAATGTACACATCAACACTATTGTTGACGGAAGTACTATTGTACATAATGGTAGTACTGTTCGTACCAACACTACTGAAGGCACAAACACCACTGTTTATAGCTCGTACCAATACGATGTGCGCAACAGAGTTACTGTACACAATGACATTAGTGTGCGTACCATCACGACTGTACACAACACTAATTACTGCACATACCAAAATTAATGTTCACAACAAAATTATTGTCCATAATGTAAATAATGATATTGAACATAGAGACGTTATCTTTGACGCCATCACTATTGTACATACCAACTCAGTTGTACATACAATCACTATAGGACACACCAGTTCAGTTGTACATACAATCACTATAGTACACACCAGCTCAGTTGTACATACAATCACTATAGTACACACCAACTCAGTTGTACGTACAATCACTATAGTACAAACCAACTCAATTGTACATACAATCGCTAAGGCACACACCAACTCAGTTATACATACAATCACTTTAGTAGACACCAACACAAGTGTACGTACCATCACTATAGTACACACCAACTCAATTGTACATACAGTCACTGTAGTATCCACCAACTCAATTGTAAATACAATCACTAAAGCACACATCAAATCAGTTGTACATACAATCACTATTGTAGTAGTACGCACCAACATAATTGTACATACAATCACTATTTTACACACCAACTTAATTGTAAAGGCAATCACTATAGTATACACCAACAAATTGTACATACAATCACTTTAGTACACACCAACTAAATTGTACACACAATCACTATAGTACACACCAACTCAATTGTACATACAATCACTATAGTACGCACCAACTCAATAGTACATACAATCACTGCAGTACACACCAACACGATTGTACATACAATCACTACAGTAAACACCAACCCAATTTTACATACAATCACCATAGTACACACCTACTTAATTGCACATACAATCCCTATAGAACACACCAACAAATTGTACACACCAACAAATTGTACACACAATCACTATAGTATACACAAACACAATTGTACACACAAACTCAGTTGTACGGTATATACAATCACTATAGTACACACCAACAAATTGTACGTACTATCACTATAGTACACACCAACAGAAATGCCAGTACTTACTCTGTGAGAAACCACTTATTTTTTGACAGAACAATGAAATTCCGAGCAGTACTTAGGATCGCATGTTGTGTTCCACAAATAGCCCACCCAGACAGCTGCCATAATGGATCCCGTTTCTTAGGCTATCCTTTTTCACTTAGTGCATTTCTAGTCTTAAAGCGTATTTACTTTGCTGTTTATCCGAAGCGTTGCTGACACGAAGTGTCTCAGTACATCTGACATAAAAATGCAGAAGGTTGACGTTCCTGCCACCCGTGGTACATCTACACGCTTACCCTCACAATAACTTATTGCCCTGTCAAGATTATCCGAGCATCTGTGAAGCTGAAGACGTCAACTGATATCATAGTTACGTAAGTTCACAGATTGTGTTTATTCTGGGAACCTTCGGAAAGAATTCATTTTCAGTTTCGCTCCCTATTGAGCACGGAGCCACCACTGCCGCTGATCAACTTGCAAGAAAAAAAAGGTAGTCCCATAGCAAATACTGCAGTAGGGGAGTGAAGTGTTAGAGACTTCACCATACTAGGTCCAGCGAAGAGCGGTGGGGTGACCAGTTCTCTTCCTCGCTGACTTTTCCTTCCCTAACTCAAAGAGCAGAATAAGGTACCAATTTACAGTTGGGTAGACGAGCGTGTCGGTACCGTAGTTCGAACCTACCCGGCACCTTTGCCGCGAGAGAACGGCGCTCTAACCACTCTGTCAATAGGACGCTCAAGCAGGAAGCCTGCACAAAATATTCACATGCTCTTGCAGTATTGTTTTCTGTAGCAATATATTTGACATGAAGAAAGTGATAGTTCCAATCCCAACTTTAAATTAGTCGCCTTCTACGACATGCATGAGGGAGCCATAGTTCTATTCTGTCTTAGTCTTATCTGAGACATCCAGGAACTACAATAGGAGCACATGATTTCATGACATCACAATTACAGAGATTATGGAAACCAATTTCAACAATCTTCCGTGACAGCAAACCATGTGGCTGTATCTGCACAGAATAAAAAGGAAGGCTAGTTTCACAGCAATACTGCTGTGGGGGAGTGAAGTGTGAGAGATGTCACTATCATCATCAGTTGCCATCTCCACAACGAAGGTTGGCTGTAATGGATCTCCAACGTCTTCTGTCTCTTGTCTTGATGGTGCACTCTGATAGACTCTTTCCTGTCCATCTCTTGATGTTGTCTTCCCACTTATAGCGCTGTCTTCCCCTTGCACGTTTGCCTTCAACTCTCCCTTCTGTTATGGTCTTCTGCAAGGTGTTATGCCTTTTTATGTGGCCAAAGTATTTTAGCTGTCGAACTTTGACCTCCTTCATTAGTTCTCTTTTCATACCTAGATTTTCTAGGACCTCCTTATTTGTTTTCATTTCTTTCCATGAGATACGCCCCATTCTTCTATATATCCACATTTCAAGAGCCTCAGTTCTTTCTTCCAACTGCTTATTCATCGTCCATGTTTCTGCGCCATACAGAAATGCAGAATATATATAACACTTTATGATTCTCAGTTTTAATTTGTGAGATAACTGTTTGGATGTCAGTATATGTTTCATGTTGTTGAATGTAGCTTTGGCCATTCCTATTCTCTTCTTGATTTCTGTTTCACATCTGCCACTATATTAGGTCTCAACTGTATGAGCTGGGATGACTACCCACTGTCTCAACTGCGTTTGCTTTCTGTAACTCACGAACACAGTGACGTACCCATTTACAACTGGGCAGACTGGAGCATGTCGCTACCAGATTGTGGACTCGGAAGCCGGTTACTGGAAGCATATACAAGTGGAAGATTCAAATTACTGAAATCAAGTTACTCGTAATAATATAAGTTTAGGCTAAGGAGTAAGATTTAAAGATTCCAACTAATGGAAGCAAGTACAAGTAAGAAGATTCAAATTTAGTGACAGCATAAAGAATTGACAGAGTCAAACCAGTGGAAACATTGCAAATAGAAAATCCAAACTAGTGAAATCAAAAGCAAGTGAAAGATTAAAATTAGTGAAAGCGTGTAGAAATGGTCGATACAGGATACTGGATGGATGTGCACATTGTAGATTTAAGGTAGTGGAAAAATGTACAATTTTAGTTTGGTGTTAAAGACCAGTTTCATTGCACACGGACAACACGATCAGTGCTCCAATTTCCTCCCTTAGATCACATAAGGAGGATCTCAGCACAGTGCACGAATTCCGTTGCACCGGCGAGGATCCCAATGGATGTACGAGTATATAGGAATCACACATTTTATAAATATTTTTCTGGTAGGTAGGTTTGACCTCGATTTTTTGCCTGGGCAGCGGCCAGTGAAAGCCTACGCTTTACGATTTCCAATTGCTGAGAGATCTTAATATGCGCAACTCGCAAACGGGACCTCCTATTTTTTCGCCCTTATCCGAGAAGGCTAGGCACCCATTTCGCTACCCAGGAGATCACGGGCAAGTATGACATCATTATGTACCACTGGTTCTGAAAAATACATTTTCATAAATTATACTCCCTGGACCGGGAGCGAACCCGGTACCTTTTAGGATTAGAGGCGGACTCCATTATTGTGAGCCACCCCGACCCCATTTCAATGCACAAGGGTAAGTTTGAACCTACTGGAAGCATTGATAAATGCAAAAAAAAAAAAAAACATTAGTAGTGACAGCATGGACAAGTGAAAGACACAAACAAATGGCAGATATATATATATATAGATATATATATATATATATATATATATATATATATATATATATATATATATATATATATATATATATATAAATATATATATATATATATATAGATAGAAGATGCGTAGAAATGTGATTCTTAGATATGTCTGTGAAAGACAGGAACAGTTTTGCATGAGCCGCTGTTCAAATCTTGCAGTCTACGTCGTCGGAAAAAAAAAGAGTCGTGACTTAAGCGAATGTGACGGATACCATTTGATGAGATAAAACTCTGGCAATCCACGGAAGATCATATCTTATGCTGAGGTACGTATTTTTGTTCCCTTTGTGGTTGAATATCGCCCTTATGATACCATGTTCAACCAGTAGGTTGTAATTAGGGTAGATTTGGGGATTTCTTCGTTTTATACGCTAGTCCTGAGGTTGCATAGCTTTTTCCTGAGGTTACATAGCTTTTTCCTGAGGTTACATAGCTTTTTCCAGTGGTGACATAGCTTTTTCCTGAGGTCAAATAGCTTTTTCCTGAGGTAACATAGCTTTTTCCTGAGGTCACGTAGCTTTTTCCTGAGGTCACATAGCTTTTTCCTCATGTCACATTGCTTTATCCTGAGGTTACATAGCTTTTTCTTGAGGTCACATAGCTTTTTCCTGAGCTTGCATAGCTTTTTCCTGAGGTTGCATAGTTTTTTCCTGATGTGACATAGCTTTTTCCTGAGGTTACATAGCTTTTCCCGGTGGTGACATAGCTTTTTCCTGAGGTTACATAGCTTTTTCCTGAGGTTACATAGCTTTGTCCAGTGGTGACATAGCTTTTTCCTGAGGTTATATAGCTTTTTCCAGAGGTGACATAACTTTTTCCTGAAGTCACATAGTTTTTCCAGAGGTGACATAATTTTTTCCTGAGGTTACAGCTTTTTCCATCCCTTTTTCTAGTTAATCTATTTGTGACGCCATTATTAAAGCTATTGTTTTCTTGTAAGTAAGCGTCTGATTGGCTAAGATGTTAGAGCCGTTTTTTTCTCGCGGCACCGTCACTGGGTTCCGGGATCGAAACCTTGTAGCGTCACGCGCCAGTCTATCCAGCTACAAATGGGTATCGGACGCTGTGGTTGAGTTACGGAAGCCAAAGGCAGCGAGGAAGGAAATTGATATACCCACTTAATAAATGTGGATCTAGTATGGGGAAGTCTCTAACACTTCACTCCCCTACGGCAGAATCTGCTTTGCGACTACCGTGCGTGTACTTGTGTGAAGATCTAAAGTTTCCTAGATTGTGTGCTCTGATTGCTATTATTTCTTATAGTTTTAAATGTATAGGCATTTACCATTGTCAAGATATGTAGCAAGGCGGCACTCGGTGTTTTACTTCATTCATTTATTCGTTCGTTCATTCATTCAAGCATTCGTTCATTCATTCGTTCATTCAACCATTCATTCATAAATTCGTTCATTCATTCATTTGTTAATTCATGCGTTCATTCATTCAATCATTCATTTATTCATTCGTTCATCCATTCACTCATTACCATTCACCCCCTTCCCCCTCCATGAAGTATAGATTATCAACCAGTACCTTACAAGCCTTCCTGGCCTGTGCCATCCATTCAATAACGTCCAGATTTGAAAGTTTTCTTTCTTTGGTTTCCTGAAAAAGGGTAATAAAGATTAAGAAAAATAAAAAATAAAAATAAAAATATTTTAAACACAGGTTTTTAATGCACTAAAAAGCCACAAATAATTTTTCAAGGAGTTTATAGCTTGCAGTAAAAAAATGTAACACCAAATTGACAAAAAGCGCGATTGTGTACATCCGGCGGCGGAAGTCACTTTCTGTTCAGCCACGCGGTCATCAACAGACAGCGATTTTGATAGAATTTCGGTTCTTGCCTTCAGGGAAGTACCCAGTTTTTATTTTATTTAGATTTTATGTGTCCTATCTAGCCTTCACTTTCTTTCCTTTCCTGACGAAGGCCTTGTGGCCGTAACTTAGACTGTTTTCTTTGTCTTTTGTCCTCGTAAGACGAATCACCTTTTTTCGATTTTTTTTCAAACCCATCCATTAAGAGATTATCATATGTCTTATCCATAAGTGTGTAATGAAGTATACAGCAGAAGTTAATTTCATGTAGAATCAGCGCCCCAGGCTTTTTGTCAATTAGATTTACATTTTTTGACTGCAAGCTGTAAACTCCTTGAAAAATTATTTGTGGCTTTTTAGTCCATTAAAAGCCTGTGTTTAAAATATTTTTTTGTTTTATTTTTATTTTCTTCTTTATAGGGTAATTTTTTTTTTTTAAATTTCAGTCAAATGTAATCGATCCGCTAATGACACAGGAAGTAGATTTCATTATTCAGTATATTACAGAAAAAATATTTTTTATTGTTTTATTTTTTATTTTTATTTTGATAAGAATTGTAAATTACATTTTTTTAAATGTAGTTGTCAGTTGTGTGTATGTCTATGCACGCGCGTGCAATAGTGTGTGTGTGAAAGGGGGTGGGGAGGACAAGTTAATATTTCTCTCAAGAGAGACAATCTTGTTGGAAAGAATACACCTAGATTATTTGCAGTTATCACCCATTTCACTGATGATACAATACGAACAAAAATAATTAATATTAATTTTAATTTTATTATTTTTACGACTGATTATTGTATTGTCGTGGGGAATACACAACTATGCCAAGTTTCAGAGCTATTGCTCATCTGGAAGTGATTCAAAAATCGGTTGCAAGATTTGAAGGTGACAAGAGAGTGACATACGTTGCAAGTTAAAGAAAAGCCAGTAAAAAGTATTCAAACAGTTCTTCCTAGATCATCATTTGCAGTATACATTCTTTCAAGAAGACGATACACTAAAAGACCTGTGCAGAAAAGTCCGCAAGTAAGAAATAATACAAGGCAAGAATGTTGCCTAGGTACTCATTTACGCTTCCTTTAATTATTTGTCATCTCCTCAGAAGCATAGGCATCCAACAAAGTTCTGACCAAACGTTCCTGCCCTATGTCATCAGTTCAAGGTCTTTAATGTTTTTGTTATCCCTTGTCACTACGTCTCTAAATGTCCTATCTCTCTCTCTGTCCTTTTGTTGGTCTCAATCTTCTTCTCTTGTCCTGGCAATCCCAGTACAGAGACTGCCCTGACAAGTTATCAGCAGGTTTCCTCAGCGTGTGTGACCTATCCAACGCCAAAGTCCTTTTCCTGACCTCTTGTTCCACTATTATTTTTCAGGTTCTTTCCATTTATTCCATGTATATCGACCTTGCGTCTCGTGTAGTTCCGGAAAGGAAGGGGAGAGGGGGGGGGGGGGTGTTCTAATGGGACGCTGAAAGAATAGTACTACTGCCTCTCCAAGAATGTCGTAAATGGCCACCAATGGGAATTTGTCTATGCTGCTGGCAACCTTCTCACGTTACAGAGACATCCGTTACAAGAGCATGTAAATGCTTTGTGCAGGCTTCCTAAAATAAAACCAGCTACAGCTGGCTCCATTGTTCTTTGTAAATTATCGATAACATCTGTACTCTACTTGTAGCGAAAAGATAAATACTAATAATGATGATGATGAGCTCGAAATATGGTAGCTTCACACTCCAGTCTACCCAGCTGTAAATGGGTACGGTACTCTGCTGTTGACTTAGTGAAGACAAAGGCAGCGAGGAAGGGAACTGATCAACCTACCCTAATAAAGCTGGACCTAATATGGTAAAGTCTCTTACAGTATGTGCTTTATGGTACAACCTATACTTTTACGTTATAAGTGCTTCCTTTTTCGAGGTTTTTATTTTATTAAAAAAAAATTTTTTTGGCATTTAAAAAAACATTTCTCATTCACTTTTGTAACCATGAATACAATGCATCAGTTGGTAACCACTAGCTAAACTGTACACTAAGTAGGCTGATAGATTATCTTTCTAAATACTTATTAGATGTTTTACTATGCTGATAGATTATCTTTCTAAGTAAATACTTATTAGATGTTTTACTATGCTGATAGATTATCTTTCTAAGTAAATATCTTGGGGGTGACCCGTTCTCTTCCTGGGTGCAGTTTTTCTTTGTCAAACACATTAACGAGCAGGGTCAGGTCCAATTTTACAGCTGGTGTCTGTGGAATTTTTAGATAGGTTTGAAAGATATTTATGTCCCGACTGAACAGAGTTGGATAGTGGGGGTGGGTAAATACTGAGAAAACAGGGAAGTTATGATTTGTGGTACGAGTGAATAGGGTGTAAAGGGGTTTAAAAAGATTGTCTCTGGGGAATGAGTAGTTTTCCTCAAGTCCAGCTATACTAAATAACTGGTTGGGTGGTATAAGACAATCTTTGGCTCCCTGTATTATTAACCCATAAGTATATAGCTATAAAGTACACACAACTAGTAACATACCAGGCACACAACGGCGTGAAAAACAAAGGTAAAAATTGGTATGGGTCTGACCAACCAGGGGCACAAAAGAAAAGTGTTTTGATGTTTATTAACAAATAAATTTTTACAAACATAACAAGGGGGGTATCTAAAGGGAGGCAAATAAATTCTTAGAAATACATACAAGAACAGTGAACAGTTTCATACATGGATCCCCCCCCCCCCCCCCCCCCCTTCATTGAGTAGTGGCTGGGACCCAACAAGTTAATAACACCAAAGGCCAATTTAGCAACAATGTATAGCATAGATTCTAAAGAAAAGAACAAAGTTCCCACTAGGCTAGTCATAAAATAGATTACAATATTGCAGGAATCCAGATAATACAATTTTTCTCTGTAACAAAGAAAATTCACTCTCTCTGACATACGTTCTTCTTACCTGCTCAGGTGAACAAATCTCTTGGACATATAAATCCTGAATATGAAATTTCCAGTATCTTTTCGGTTGCAAACAGGATAAACAGTCCCCCCTTGAGATATTATTCTAGTTAGAAAAGGGGAACGCCTCTCATTAGGTGGTTAATATTAAATGGTTACCTCGAAATAATTAATGTCTAGACAAAATAAAGCCTATCTCGTCGGATTTCCCAGTAAACAGTTAGACCAGTACGTCCTCAATTAATATGGATTAAGTGTGGTTGCCTAAAGGGCGGGACGTTATTTATGATTAATTGATGATGGTGGGGGGGAATCAGGGATGGCTTACTCTGAGGTGAAAGCCGATTTTTGAAGACAGTCTCGCGTAACTTGATGGATACAATGAGTGAAAACGACATGTCAAAAAGTTCGGGAGAACTGTTATATCTTTCATACCCCAGGGGGCTGATAAATTGCAAATATATATATATGAAAAAATGCTACTTTTCTATGTCTCTACCTATATACACAAGGAAGGGGCGAGACGATCTCTTATCCTCTTCGTCAGTCCTGATTAAAGTTAAAAGGCACACGGTGACTTTATTTACAACTATACGGTCAGCTTTTCGCCCGCGCTGCACTTTCGGATTGGACCAAGTCATGCACCTTCCCGCTCCTCTGCGCGCGCGTTAGCGATCAGCTCACAGTGTCAACTATTGTTTAATTGCCCCTACGCGCACTTACAAATGTCGCCTGTCGCTAAGTAGCTATTAGATGTCGGCGTCCGTTTGTTAAGTCACATGATATTTAAACAACAGTGACTTATATAATTATACAAATGAAATAAACGTGAATTTTTTTTCTGTCACTTATCAGTCACGCCTAGTGTGCTAATTAGTCAGCTAAACCGTATCTTCTTATGTGATAAAGTGGGTGGAAAAATTATCATTACTGAACACTGGTAAACAGATAGCTACACGTTATTTATATTCCTAGTTTTAACGCTAGGAAATGATCACCCGGGGTGAATTATAATGGTAAAACTTTAACACAGGGTTAATCACAAATTTATATTACCAAGGGGGGATCTGGATCAGAATAACAATCCTTCTACGAAACGGGGCCTTAAAAAAAAACGTGTACATTTTTGCCACAATGGTTCTAGACTACGTGTTCAGACTCCGAAAATTCTGAGCGACAACTGATTTTTTGACCGATTTTGAGAAGAAGCATTTTATATACATTCATTTATCCTCTTATCTTTTTATTGCTCTCTCCTTCTAGAGGCTGTTAAGCTTTCACACCATAGGCCCGCAGAGAAATCTGAAAACTACGTCGCCCCCCAACCCCCCACCATTAAAAGGGGTTCTTACGGTCGCTCTGTTCGGCGTTGTTGACCGACAACAGAGGCTTAAACCGTGTAATGGGCTAACTTGCGAGGTTTTCCCCGCTTCTCGAGATCAAAGCGTTATCTCTCCCTGTATGTACGAACATCAAAGGATTCTCGGGAAATTTGTTTTAGGCCGTGCGACTACTTCAAAAGAGGTCCGTTGTTTCCACGGGCATCTGTCTGATATCTCATGATTGACAGATCAGCTTGCGTGGGAAACTCAGGTAAACAAACGTGGTTCGCTCCCCGTTATTGGCCGGTCGCGGAAGTTGGTAAGCTTTCCGTTAGCCCGTGTTTACAGAAAAAGAGGCGTGGATTAAAAGGTTAGTCAGACGCAGGCTAAAAAATGCTTGACATTTTACGAGCCAGTCTTAGAACACTAACGGGATTTCAGGCTGTCAGATACTGTAGGCTATATTTCCATTATACGTCACAGCTGGGTAGACGGGAGCTTTTTACAAGGCCCACTGAGTTTTCAAACCTGGGACTTTGCCTTTATTTTTTCCAGCACCTCAAAACCAGATCATTCAATCGTTTTGTACATACACCAACAAATTCTACTTTATGTCATTTTCACTTCTTTATTAATTTGTTACATCAACTCAAATATTAATCTATGTGATTGTGGATTTCAGCATTAACTATTTTGATTTCGTGCATAGAATGCAGAATGTGTTTCATACATGTCATAAGTGCGCCAAGCTTAGCTTTGCCCAGGGAGCCAGGAAACCATTGAACCGGTTCACAAGCATCCACTTATGAAAGTTTATACTTCCGTGGTAGCTGTTTTTGCTGTTGTCCCTGTTTCACAGCCATACAGTTGGACTGTCTAGACATTTGAGTTGAATATTCTGATTTTATGTGTTGGATTTGATTTCTTTTGATTTCCATTTTTTTTCTTAAAATTTTTCACCTGAAAGCGTCAACATTAACCTGTACATATCTTACACAGTAACTGCCTGGTCCTTCCACCTTTGTTTAAGCTCATGCATAATTACGTATTTGTTTCAAACAATCATAATCAATCATCATAATGTTTATGACAAGCATTACGATCATATTATCATCTGACAACTTCCTCATCATCATCATTATTTTTATCATCATCACTATTATCATCATTAACATGATAATCAACATCATAATCAGCATCCACATTATCATTATCAACATCACCATCAACTATCAACTCATCCATGTGGTTCAATGATCATCAAGATCAAATCATAATTTTCTATCCTACCAGGCATGATCAAACATCTGGTCATTCATTGGGATCAGCGATCATCAACATCTCATCATTGCAATCATCAATGTCCATCATTATCATCAAGGGTCCCATCCTTCATTCATCATCATCCATTTATGCATCATCATCATCATCATCATTATCATCATCATCATCATCATCATCATCATCAGCATTATCATTATCAACATCATCTTCATCATCATCGAATCATCATTATCATTATAAACATCATCATCATCAACATCATCATCATTTTCATCAACATCATCATCATAGTCATCAACATCATCATCATTGTCATCAACATCATCATCATCAACATCATCATCATTATCATCATCATCAACATCATCATTGTCATCAACATCATCATCATCAACATCATCATCATTATATGTATCATCAACATCATCATCATTGTCATCAGCATTATTATATTCCTTTGCGCTCCTTACGGATCACAGATCTACTACTGCAGCTGGTCTTCAATCATTCACATTCTCTTGCAGTGGTGATTAATGTGGCTATTTGTTTTACATATGCTTGTCCGTTCTAATTTTGTAACCGGCACTTTCTCCTTGTGCAACTATCTTACTAAAGGATTTGCCGCATTTATCATCAGATTCTTTGTAATTTTCCCTGTATACTTGGAATGACATTATCGCCTTGACCTCTCTTCAGTTTTAATCTTCATGTTTGCTGAAGTACATTGGTTTATAGCATGTGCGCCGGACAATGCAGATATCGGTAAATATCTAGATATCAAGGTATGAGTGTACTGATGCGACGAATTTCAAACGGAAGCTTGTTTTTCTTGAAAATGTCATAGCAACAAAAAGTTAACTCTTGCTATATACGAAAACAACAGGTTGCATTAATCAATAACAACTGCAAATGGTTATTTGAAATGTATTATCAGAAAATAAATATGGCAGTTTCCCATGAAGAATTGCTTTTAAACCTCTCCAGAATAGCAAGCCAAGATTTATTCGAAAACCATTTGCTTTTGATGTTTTTTTTTTAAATCAGAACTCCACATGAGTTAAATCCTTCGTTTCCGCTCACTACCACCGTTTTTTGTCTAACTGTTTGTTAATATTAGCATACCAGTCGTTAAAATATTTCTTTCTATATATACTGTTGAATGGTGTAATAGATATGAATTTGTATTGCTCCTTGTTCACACTGACATCAACTATTTACAGGACCACAGTGTTAAGAGGTATGGTGGTCTGTGGAAGCTCCAATGTTAAAGACTTGTTGTTGGCCCCAGCGTTGCTCGTCAGAGTGGTTGTTAGGAATAGGAATAATCACTCGACCTACGCAGTGGTGTGTAGACATAGAGTGAGAGTATAATACGCGAATGATGAAAGAGTTCGAAGAGTTGATAAACTGTTCTTTTTCTCGCTCATGTATGGCTGGAAGTCATCGACGCCAACTGCTGTGTACTTTTTGGTTACAGTTTAATTGGACGTACACATTCGACAGCACGGATACAGTGACAAATCACAGGTTGGCATAATACATCATGGTACAATTGATAAATGGTCTTGCAATGATACATGGGCACTCGTTGAATAATAGCACAATGGAATGTCAGTAGACAAGCACTCAGTATTGCCCATATATATATATCATCTGAGTTTACTGACAAAGCACGTCAGTTTATAAACAATATTCAAGATGGCTTCTAGACCTAACCTCGTCTAGCGAAGATTCCTTTAAATAATGTTCAGCACATATTTTTCATATAATCATATTGAACCGCTAGTAATGGGTTCTCATCTGTAGCAGTGATCTCTGGACTCATCAAGCGATAATACGGGGCATCCCTTTTCTCTTCTTGAAAGTCACAAAATATTTGGATACAAGATGGCTGCTGTCGTGAGCTGTCACTCACTTTAGGATACAAACTGGAATCTGTATCAAAGTTAATCCTACATTAAATGTTCTCATTGCTCTGTAGATTCTATCATGATACAATTGACTTCATCATACAAGATATAGTGCTGCTAGAAATGAATGTCATCTTCATCTAGTTAAATATTCCCTCAGACGTACAAATCGTGCGTCTGCCTATCGAAAACGATGGCTTCGTAAGAGAGTTCATAAGAAGTGCTTTTTGTTACCTTGGTATCAGAAATATGATTCTGCCATTCCTTGGCAATAAGAATAAACACTGGGGTAAAGCATACACGATAGGTCTAGACGACTATCACTTTCCCCTACACATATATCGATCACTTTTTCCGGCGACAAGCCGATACAGAAAAACACGACAGCCCCCATCATCAGGGCGAAGCCAAATCACACTTCTCTAGCCACACATCCGCTGAACAGCCTTTGACCTTTCTAGCGACAAAGAACATATAGTTCGACTTAGATATGTAAAGATATACAGATATAAGACAGACTCGTCCTACCTAGACAAACACTACACATAAATTCAGGCCATAGATATTCTGAAGCAAGAACAATCTATTTCTACCCAAACAAAGAATAAATCGCAGTAAAACTGGATTCATCCGCGGAGTTCAATCTGAAACTCCTTTCAAGGGAAGTAACTCAATATTGACTTTTCCTGAAGCAAAAACAGTTTTCTATTTTTGTTTACAAAATATTTGCGAACATAACAAGCATACAAATGTATTATATTGCAAGATATCAAAGACTGCACGTAACAGTCTTACCACACCTCCCGGGAAAAAAAAAATGAAACATTTTTTTTTTTTTGAAATACATCTAGGAGCAACGTACAATAGGCTCACAACGCATGAATAATGCGCAGATGAAAATATCAGGAATAAATATAACGCCTAATATGAGGCTAAGTCGACTTATGAAGCGACTGGTGAGAATGTATCTCATAAACTGAGAGAAATTATTTCTCTACAAGTAAATTTTTCCAGGAAGGTGTCATCAAAGTATAATACAATTCTGGCAATTACACAATGCCTAAAAAATTCATACCATAATTTCGTATTAGATATCTTAAATTTATGATTTATGAAGAAAAATCATCAAAGCACAGCGGTGAATAAACATCAATGAACCGCTAAGTAGTGATACAATCATTATATTATTAAATTACAAATGTGTATCTATCTTGATATAGAAAGGAACTACTATAGACCTAGACATATCAAGAAGTCTAAGACCTAATAGTTATGTGGAATCATGTGGGCATCTTGACAGAATGTCTGCCATCACATTATCTGATCCACGAATAGCTCGCACAGAGAAATGAAAAGGTTGAAGAGCAATTGCATATCGAGTAGACCTCGAGCTCTTCAAATTCTTACTCTGTATAGCAGTAAGAGCTGTTTGGTCGGTTTCTACTATGAAATGTGCGCCTAGAAGGAATCTCTGTAGTTTGAGGATCGACCAAACCATAGCTAATAGCTCACGGTCTAAAACCGAATAATTCCTTTCTGCCGCATTAAGTTTTCTGGAAATATACATTACAGGATGCAGAGTTCCAGAGTACTCTTGCATTAGTGCCGCTCCAATCCCAGTGGATGAAGCGTCACTACGAAGAACAAATGTCTTATCTTTAGTAGGTAACACTAAAATAGGTGGTGTTGAAAACAATGTTTTAATCTTATCCAAAGAGCATTGGCATTCCTGAGACCAGTGGACCATATTAGGCGAACCTTTCTTTAAAGTGTAGAAAGAGGTGCCATGATAGAGGATAGATTCTGAATGAATCTGCCATAAAATTGAATAAGACCTAACAGACTTCTCACCTGTTTTTTTAGTCTTAGGGATTGAGATGTTAAGTATCTTACTAGTATTATGGTCCTCTGTCTTTAGGAAACCATGACCAACTCGGTGGCCTAGGAAAGAAATTTCGCTAAAACCAATATAGGCTTTAGAGGGTTTCGCTGTGAGGTTGTGCTCGCGCAAAGTAGACAGCAATTCATCTAACCCTGAATAGTGATCTTCCCAAGTATCGCTGAAAAGACAGATGTCGTCTAGATATGCAATGACATCTGACCGATAAGATAGGATTCGGCGCATCATGCGTACAAATGTAGCTGGTGCGTTCATAAGACCGAAAGGCATAAAATTCCATTGGAACAAACCTCTAGGTGTTGAAAAAGCCGTGAGAGGTTTGGCGTGTTCAGATAAAGGAACTTGCCAATATCCTTTAGACAAATCAAGTTTAGTGAAAAAATGAGATTTGGAGAGTCGAGTAAGTAGCTCTTCCAGTAAAGGCATAGGTTCGGCATCGAACTTCGTTACTTGATTCAATTTGCGATAGTCAACGCAAAGACGTATGTTATTGTCTTTTTTTCCGAACAATAACCATCGGCGAAGAATATGCAGAGGTGGATGGTTCGATTATTTTCAAATCTATCATCTCATCCAACTCTTTCTCGACCTTTACCTGAAAATGTATAGGGATAGGGTAAGGTCTAACCCTAATAGCAGTATGGTCAGTTAGAACAATGTCATGTTCAATGACATGAGTTTGTCCAGGGATGTCAGTGAGTACATCCTGAAATGTTTGCAACATAGTTGAAACTTGTCGCTGTTCTCCTAGAGACAAATCAGGAGAGACAGTAACGTTCTTCCATGATTCACTAGAATGAAGTGGGATCATTGGAAGAGGAAGATTTACATCTGAAAAACTCGTTTCCTCATCCTGTATCACGGACAGTGATGAGTAATGACCATGTTGTACTGGAGAATCGTCCGTTGCTTGGAAAATGGGTTGTAAATAATCCGGACGTTTATGGAATTCAGTAAGCATATTGATGTGGAAGGTTTTATGCTTCCCATCAATATCGACAATATAGTCGACATCGGAAATTTTCGATATTATATCGTACGGACCTTTCCAAGAAATAAGTAGTCTGTTTTCCCTACAAGGTAGTAATACAAATGCTTTGTCACCAGGACAAAGTTGTCGTAAGCATCTCATCTTATTGGCTAATTGCCTTGCCTTCTGTTTTTGCAAATTCAGAAGAAGTTGCTAATTTGCATGCTTCGATAATCTTTTGTCTCAACGCGATGACATATTCGTAGGATGACTTTGTGTCATCGTCAATATTGTCAGCTGTTATGAGATCATGAAGCAATGACATAGGGCCACGCGGTCGCACGCCAAAGACAAGTTCAAAGGGAGAAAATCCTGTATGTTCATTGGGGACCTCTCTGTAAGCGAAGAGGGCCGCAGGTAAAACTCTGTCCCAGTCTTGAGGATGATCCTCAGTTATCTTCCCTAGTAAGTTTTTAAGTGTTCTATTAAGGCGTTCGACCATCCCATTAGACATTGGATGGTAGATACTACTTAAAGATCTATCTATCTGGAGAGTAGACATTACTTGAGACATGGTATCTGATATTAGTTAAGTGCCATGGTCCGATAATATCTCTCCGGGGAAACCCAGACGAGAGAATATAAGCCAAAGAGCATCTGCAATATCAGCAGTAGTAATGCTCTTCAGAGGAATAGCCTCTGGCCAACGTGTGCACATATCAACACACGTCAAGATAAACTGATGTCCTCTGGCAGACTTGATCTTAAATGGACCAATAATGTCTATGGCCATTTTTTGAATCGGCCGAATAGGGATGTCAGCAGCCTGAATAGGCGCAGCATGGCGTGGACCTTTGGATTTAACTTCCTGACATACTTTACAAGATCGACAATAAATCCGTATGTCCTTGTTTACCAATGGCCAAAAGAAAGCCGCAAGAACTCTTGACTTAGTACGGGAAAAACCCATGTGTCCAGCACACTGAGAGTCGTGAGCGTGCTGCAAAATTTTAACTCTCAAATTCTTGGGAACCAGGATTTGAGAATGACTTGACGTAATGGAGTCTTGAACCATACGTACAAGTACGCCATTCTTCTTTGTAATCCAAGATTTACGACTTGTGTCTTTATTCGGATCACCTTTAGTTGCAAGAATGAAGAATTTCTTCAGAGTGGGATCATCTTCTTGCTGTTTTATAAACGAGTCACGAGAAATTACCAAGGGATCATCTTGATTATGCACTTCATTATCTTCAGTAGATGAAGTTTGAGGCATATTAAGAGCTTGAGCTCTAGTGACTACAGCGTTAGCAATCTGCATGTTTTGCTTTTCCCACGCGGAAATTTGTTGCGGAGTGCATTCTTTGACTCCATGAATGCGACCGATGATAAGGTCAGCGATCGGATTTGGAAGAAGACATGCGTGTACATCTCCTGTAAAGAAAGGAGTAGCAATCCTAATGATAGCAGTAGAGTATTTCTCTAATGTGCCGCCAAATGTTACACATTTGACTACTTGTCCAGTGGCACGGGAAGGATCTACGAGTGACTGCCTAACACCAATTGTGGTGCATCCAGAATCAAATAGAACTGAGACTGGATTGTTATGTACTAAACCCTTATGTAGGACAAGAGAACCTCTTCCATCATGCGCGACTGATGCAGGAAGAGCAGGAAGAGGATGGCCACAGCTTAAAGTAGACACTGTGGTTGGCTCAAATAATGTTTTGCATTGGGGGCACTGAGATGCTCTCCCAAAATCAAAAGCGGAACATGTCAGATTACTAGCGTCATTATTATCTTTACTCTGTTTATAGGCTTCAAGAGACTCTTGCTGTGCAGAGTTTGCCTGAAAATGTGGTTTATGTCTTCTGTTTTGAGATCTACCTCGGTTATTATTACCTCTGTAGTTATTGTTACCTCTATTGTAACCCCTATTTGGGTTTGAGTCATAGTTCTCTTGGTTACCATTATCATATTCATTATAATGAGTATCTCTGTAATTATGATCTTGTTGACTCCAAGACGGATACCTCGGATAGTTTCTATAATTACTTCCTCTATTTGAAATTCCTGTAATTATGACCACCCCTATGTCGAGAGCTATCAGCTCGTCTCCAGTTCTTCGAAGAAGAACCCTGAAATGATTGGTTACCTTGGTTTTGATAACTATTATGGTTACCTTTTTTTCAAATCTGTTTTGAGGTCCCTGAAATCTGTGTGAATAATTGGGATTGTATGGTGTTGCTGAAGCAACTGGCATACTCTCCTTAATCTTAGCGTTGCCAAAAGTCACGTCGGGGTGTGCAGTGACATATTGGGAACAATATTATTACATTTCCTTTAGTGATTTGGGTTTACGCTCATGTATAAATTCAAGGAATGGTTTGTTAACACATGACATAATCTTATCTCTGAGCAACAAATCCATAAGTCCTTCATACGTTTTTTCTGTTTTGGAAAGCTCAATCCAACGATCAACTGTGAGACGTGCCTTTGCAATGAATTCTGAGAATTCTACTCCTGTCTCAGGCACCATCGTCTTAAACAAAAGGCGATAGCCTTCCTCACTTAGCTGGTATTTTTTTTATCAAAGCCGCCCTAATGACATCATAATTATCCTTATCTGCTTCTCCTACAAGGCATAATCTAGTCAGAGATTCACCTTTCAAGTTTTCCGCTAATTGGTTAGCATATTGTGATTTATCCTCATTATGAGTACGAAAAGAACGTTCAAATCTATCCAGCCAGAATGTAATATCGTCACTGGACTGATTGAACGGTGGAACCTTAACCTTGTAAGTAGAAGGTTTACCATTACCACTAGATGCCTGATTAACATTACTCATACTTGTCAATCTTAATTTCTCTAACTCAAATTCATGTTCTCTTATTGCTTTTTTTCTTCAGCTTCTCTTTCTAATATTTTTTGTTCAGCCTCACTGTCTAATCTTTTTTGTTCAGCAGCAGCAGTAGCTTCTCTTTCTAATTCTTTTTGTTCAGCTTCAAATCTCCTTTCCTCCACCTGCATCTGCAATTTCTTTTGTTCAGCAGCAGCAGCAGTAGCTTCTCTGTCTAGTCTTTTCTCTTCAGCTGCTAATCTTCTCTCTTCAGCTGCTAATCTTTTCTCTTCAGCTAGAGCTTTTCTTTCCTCTGCAGCAGCAGCTAATGTCTTGTCATATTGAGCAACTGCCCATTCTTCTAATTGTTGACCAGTCTTATCAAGGGATTTCCCTTGTGCAATGAAGTATTCTAATGTAGACATGATGTCTAACAATAATACTAATTACTTGAAACAATAATAATACCACAAGTTCTTAATGACTTGATTAATCAGTACACTATCTCAATCTCAGTGGGTCACAAGCCTTAATAAGGTCTTGTATAATTTCTTGTATACCAGTAATAATAATAAAATACTGGTTTATACCATAATCCAAGTGCAGTGCACAAGTAATAGTGTCTTATGAAATATACCTATATAAAACATATGTACAACTACAAGTAAGACTGACAATACGAAGACGTTTGCAGAAATCAAATAAATCAAATAGGGAAATCAATGAAAATAATCATCGAATCTGCAAGGAATAACAACACAAATGACGTCACAGTATATGAATATAAATCGTGAATAGAACTGAAAGATAGAAAAGAGTAGACCAACAAATTACAAACAAATCAAAACAAAACTAAAGAACAACGAAATATTACAAAAATAACAATAATTACAGTCTTCACAGCTAACACAAATAGCAACTAGTTGTTGCAAGCAAATTTCCAATTAAGGAAATTGCACCTAAAGAAAATGCCCACAACGGACCCTCTATGACGTGGGATATTCTGTTGTGAGGATACCGCCCAACCTAAACACAACTCGCTGACATATAAACTAATATACTATACAAACAAATAACATATAACATATAATCATAAATGCATATATCATGTGTGTAATATATAAAGCACTGTGTTGCAGATAGGATGCTCAGTTATACATTAAATAATGAAATGTGTTGGAAAGAGTTTCAGTTCATAAATATAATGGCACAGTTTCTGCCACTTTAATCAATACTAGATTTTTGATTTAATCTATTACAATGTTCAGCAATATTAATATCAGAAGGTCCAACGATGAAATTTACGCACTTATGTTCAACAATACTGCAACAATAGAACAGTTTATGGCCTTCAAAGTATCATCTCTGTACTGTGAAACTCTGTAATGTCTAAGCGTAAAAATGTCAACAACGCTGACCTAGATACTGCATTCACTTGATAGGTCACGTGACAAAGTGTTGACAAAGAGCAAACTAATACTGCAAGTGTGTCGTATCAGCCACAGGAAACGGTCTGGTATCGGTAGTCTGTTGACTTCTCAACTTCTCCGAGGTCAAACCCAGAAAGCTGGCTCACCAGTGTTAATATTAGCATACCAGTGTTAAATATTCTTCTATATATACTGTTGAATGGTGTATAGATATGAAGTTGTGTTGTTCCTTGTTCACACTGACATCAACTATTTACAGGACCACAGTGTTAAGAGGTATGGTGGTCTGTGGAAGCTCCAATGTTAAAGACTTGTTGTTGGCCCCAGCGTTGCTCGTCAGAGTGGTTGTTAGGAATAGGAATATCAACTCGACCTACGCAGTGGTGTGTAGACATAGAGTGAGAGTATAATACGCGAATGATGAAAGAGTTCGAAGAGTTGATAACTGTTCTCTTTCTCACTCATGTATTGCTGGAAGTCATCGACGCCAACTGCTGTGTACTTTTTGTTACAGTTTAATTGGACGTACACATTCGACAGCACGGATACAGTGACAAATCACAGGTTGGCATAATACATCATGGTACAATTGATAAATGGTCTTGCAATGATACATGGGCACTCGTTGAATAATAGCACAATGGAATGTCAGTAGACAAGCACTCAGTATTGCCCATATATATATATCATCTGAGTTTACTGACAAAGCACGTCAGTTTATAAACAATATTCAAGATGGCTTCTAGACCTAACCTCGTCTAGCGAAGATTCCTTTAAATAATGTTCAGCACATATTTTTCATATAATCATATTGAACCGCTAGTAATGGGTTCTCATCTGTAGCAGTGATCTCTGGACTCATCAAGCGATAATACGGGGGCATCCCTTTTCTCTTCTTGAAAGTCATAAAATATTTGGATACAAGATGGCTGCTGTCGTGAGCTGTCACTCACTTTAGGATACAAACTGGAATCTGTATCAAAGTTAATCCTACATTAAATGTTCTCATTGCTCTGTAGATTCTATCATGATACAATTGACTTCATCATACAAGATATAGTGCTGCTAGAAATGAATGTCATCTTCATCTACTTAAGTATTCCCTCAGACGTACAAATCGTGCGTCTGCCTATCGAAAACGATGGCTTCGTAAGAGAGTTCATAAGAAGTGCTTTTGTTACCTTGGTATCAGAAATATGATTCTGCCATTCCTTGGCAATAAGAATAAACACTGGGGTAAAGCATACACGATAGGTCTAGACGACTATCACTTTCCCCTACACATATATCGATCACTTTTTCCGGCGACAAGCCGATACAGAAAAACACGACAGCCCCCATCATGAGGGCGAAGCCAAATCACACCTCTCTAGCCGCACATCTGCTGAACAGCCTTTGACCTTTCTAGCGACAAAGAACATATAGTTCGACTTAGATATGTAAAGATATACAGATATAAGACAGACTCGTCCTACCTAGGCAAACACTACACATAAATTCAGGCCATAGATATACTGAAGCAAGAACAATCTATTTCTACCCAAACAAAGAATAAATCGCAGTAAAACTGGATTCATCCGCGGAGTTCATTCTGAAACTCCTTTCAAGGGAAGTAACTCAATATTGACTTTTCCTTAAGCAAAAGAGTTTCTATTTTGTTTACAAAATATTTGCGAACATAACAAGCATACAAATGTATTATATTGCAAGATATCAAAGACTGCACGTAACACTTGTTCAACCTTATTGTCGTTTATAATTAGGGTATTTAGTGTCATTTTATTTTCAGTTGTGTGTTAATATGAAATATCTATCGTTATTTCCAATTTATTGCTGTTGGAGGTGACAGTTCATACTAAAATTGATAGTTTTCTTACTTTTCTTATCGGCAGTTTTCACATGTTGAAGTAACAAGAAGAGACATGGTCTGCAACCAGACGATACGTCAAGGCTTAAAAATCAAACCCTGCAGATCCAAGTAGAACAGTCCCAACTATGATGGTGTTGCGTGTGATATTGTTAATGTAGATAATATGATCAAGTTCAATCTAGGGTATGACTTTCTTCAACGATCAATGAACACTTACAACAGTAACGGGTTGAATGAATGCAGATAAATAATGTAGACATCTCACAAGGTTTATTTACGATGCATACAAACGAGCAGCTCCGCATTAATAGAGTGCTTCATAATTTTACACTGTCCATCCTGCCAACTACACTGGGCCATCAAAGATCATGAAGTAACGGATAAACTGTGTCGTCTGTAAAGTCTAAGTCCGCGAATCAATTCTTAAGTATACCATCGTCAGTTATCAGGCTATAAGTAATATGATACTTTCCTGTAGGGACATTTCCATCTCTGGCACTCATAAAATGGAATATCTTCTATACAAGTTAGACACATCAGCGGACATGAAACACATCGGCCAGAACTCACACAAACGCAGCCATTCCGGCTGAAGTCAGACACTGCCAAAAGGTCATTGTTGTTACTATGCACGCGCGTCTACGTAATTATTTTATTTGACGTCATTTTAATCTAGCGACGTTCTCGTTGAGCACCGCGATAATCCAAAATCATGAACACATTGCGGTGCCCAAAATGAGGCGCAACCGGTGGTTTGGCCATGTCTGCAGAATGGGAGAAGATCGGCTATCATGACAAGCATGGGAAACGAAAAGCCATGGATCCAGACCTCCAGGACGACCCGGAGTCTGCTGGGAAGACACCATTAGACAATCTTTGAAGGACCGGGGACTAGAATGGAACCAGGCCAGCTGGTAGGATAGTATGGCGCTCTCTGTTCCAAAACAGTACACCTCACGGCAGAATAGGAACGACTAAGTAAGTAAGTTTTCACGTGTCGTGTTGTCTGTATTACTTTTTTGTTTATCTTTAATTATGAGTAGTTATATTTTTTAAACAAATGTTTGACTCTTTTTTTTAATAGTGTATTTGTTCATGTTTGCTATAAATTTGTGTAGATAATTATGGTTAGAGAGCAAATTTATTACCTTGAACTGGCTGTCTTATGAAGGCTTTTATTTAACTATTGACAACAGCAAGCTTAGTTCACATATCTGTGGTGAGATCAGTGATACAATTGATCAAAACCTCATTAATATTTAACTAAAGAGTTAAAATGCAGTAAAAATTCTCAATTGCCCGTAGATATTGCTTATCGTTTTCACCTCCGCCTGGAATCGTTCTGATATTGAAAAATAAGCCCGCTAAAGAAATGATAGCCTATTTCATAGAACGCGTTGCCTTTGTCGTCACTCCGTCTTGGGAAGAATAAATTAACATGAAACATTTTGCGCGATGCAAATACTTTTTTTCATTCATTATAGCGACAGACGAAATAGACACTAAGGGGAGGGTAATCGAGTGAGAGAAAAACTAACTACGGTAGTGTATTGTATCTAGAGCATAATAACCTTGAGTTTGAAAATTGGCACGATTGCATGAGAAAGTCACTCCGTGTTACCCCGCCACTTAGTTAGGCTAGACATGCAGAGGGACGATTCAAATTAGTATTGAGAGAAAAGGGGGGGGGGGGAAGGAAAACGATACCAAAAGTGAAACGGACTTTCTTCATAAACTAAAAAAGGATAGTTTGGAAGGATAGAATTAATATGATTACCTATAAAAATCCTCCATAGTCCTTATAATATATTAGAAGATAGATTTTATTAATATTGTGATAAAATATAAGAAAACCCAAAATGCATGGCAAAAGACAAAATTGTTAACAACACTACAGACGGACATAAAACATATATAGGCAGATAGGATATAGTCTTCTGACCAATAATATGTTTCTATATCAAAAATCGCTCAAGTATTAACTAAGATAATGTAGAAATACTATATATGTTCGAACAGAAAGACTGAGAAACCCCGCTCATTTATTTTTAACATTTTGGGGACGCAAGTTTAAAAAGAGGCATTGGAGTAATTCGAATCCGATTGGTTGACGATAGGAGTAAGGGGGAGGCAGGAAAATGTTAGCCAAAAACTAAACATCTTTTTGCATTGGCATAACAAAGGCAGACTGACCAATGGACTACGAGACTCATAGTATGTTTGGAGTTTTGTTTTGAAAAACTAAATTCAAAATTTGGTAGTCGCCTGATTTCATTGGCCAGCCCAGATAAATATTAGCAAAAGCTTAGAAGGCTCGTGGCCAGTTGAATAGAAAATTTTCTGTAATGAAGTACGATGAGATTAGCAGTGTTGATTTTAAAACTAAATACTAAATCTACAGTCTGGACAGCGGCATATAAACTGAGGCCATATTCGCCAGTCATCGTTACTTCTGTTATATTTCATTGAATTTGTGGTAAGAATGATTTATTTATTAATATGCCTTATTAAAACTGCAAAAAGCTAGATACTGCGATTGGGAAAAGTGAAGGACATGCCGGGAGCAAAAGTATTGAGTCCTCATATTGAACTATGTTTGAATGTTGTTATTGATTATTATTATTATTATATAATAGGTTGGCAAGCCTCTGTGTTCCATGAACACTCATCAACATGCCTATATCATTTATAGTAGGAAAAGAAGAGAAAATAATACAAAAAGAGATGCGTTTACTCCACGTTATTGTATTGAAGAAAACTATGTAAAATTACAGTGGCGTATCCGCCATATGAACCTGAGGTGTGTGTGACGGGTCCGTGGTGGTGGTGTGTTGTGTTGCGATTCCTTGGTTATGGTATTATTTATTGAATAGTAAAGTCACTCTCTAGACGTAGTAATGTTGGTTATAAGTGGTTAGCTCTGACCATCAGAACATCCCTTCGACGTTCTGATTTGCATAGTATATAGTATTTGATTTCCCTTGTGGGAGAGTTATCGTGCTGACAAAGGTAAACACCAACAGCTGTAGAACCGAACCCGAAACGTAAATAAAGGATCAAGCCTTCTGCTCTGAGTCCACATGTATTGAGGTTCATACAAAAAAACGATAATCGACATTCACAAAACTTCATGTACAGTTCAGCATAACAATGAATTCCAAATAATATCAGTAAGTATCCGTCCGTGTCAAAACAATATGTCAGATGAACATCGTGGCTATATACGTGCGCTGTTGTAATCAACAGCCAGAAATGAGCACATGAGTTCTTGACAGCTACAATTTGAATCATAATGCGATTCTCCTTCCATCGTTTAATTTGATTTAATTAATCTCATACTTAGATTAATATCCGAACTGATCCTGAGTTCTACATCGATTCATCTATATAATATAGGCTATATACTCAGCCTTTTTTCCTTGGAAGAAATACAAGACACGACCTTCTTGCTTGACGGATAGCGTAACAAGGGCCATGTAACCAAGTCACCCAGCGTGACCCACCCAACGCGAATGCGTCATAATCTCCGCATATATTTCGCGTTCAGTATACCGTAAAATATCGACATATTCTATAAATGTTAATGACCCCTAAACGTTGCGCATGGCTAAACCCCAGCAGACGCCGTCATTTAAAATAACACCGTAACAGATTTCCTGTCAGACGGGGAAAAAAAATCTATTAGATAGATTTTTTTTTTAATAATATTAATCAAATTATCAAAAATTTAACAAAACCCGACGTATGACCTACGATGTTCTATCTAGAACAGTGTCGTGGTCATGTCGGTAATATCTTATAATAAAATCAACGTCATATCATACATATAACTTATATTAAACAAGGAAATGTCACTGTCACTAACTAATTAACTAATTAATTTGTTGTATGTATCGACTAACTAATAATGTGAGGTGTTATTAAAATACTAATATTAAAAATAAATTAATTATAGTATGTACGTACGTATGGTACTAACTAATTACTATCTAATTGAAGAAAATGAGAAATAGTATAAGAGAGTAAAAGAAATAAAAATTGAGAAGTACGGACAATTAAAACCAAATATTAAAGTATAAATTAAATTAGAATGCGTGTGAAAATGAAGTGTAAGGATAGATACCTAATTAAATTAACGCAATCAGAAGAAAAGAAAAAAAAATTCATACATTTTAACTATAAATATGAAATGTCATAATGTAATATCTTTTACCTTGATAATTACACTAATTAAAATATTAATTGGTGTGATATCATTTTGTTTCATCTTTTCTTTGCATATTTTATTTTTTTATTTCATCACACTTTAATTTTATTTTATTATATATTAATTTAATAACTAGAAAATTTAACAATATCGGACATGAAGATCCAATCGTTGTTATATCCTGTCGACCTGTATGAAAGTTCATTAAGACACAAGGTTCATATTATCGAATTATGATATGATTATCCAATCATCGTTAGTTCCTTTATTAAACTTTGAAAGTAAATTGAATAAGTCATCAACGTATTTGTCCCTTCTACATCAGAGATTGTTCCTTTTTAACAGTTTTCAATCGAAATGAGTGATACCCAAAGTGGAATTGAAGTCCAAATTTTCAAACGATCCGTAAAACTTGATATTTTGATCACAATAGTTTATTTCGAAATGTCCTTATTTAAGTAGGAAGTCCAAATGAAGTGTTGTATATTCTGACGTGGAATTAATACCGTTAATTGCAAATGTAATGCTTGATCAGTCAGAACATTTTCTTGAAATTGTAATATTCATTCAGAATCCGTAGGATGTCTGGACAACGTATCGGCTATGACGTTCTCAGTTCCTGGTATCGACTGTATTTCGAACTCATATGGTTGCAACGTAATAGCAAATCGTGCAAGTTTAGCACTTTTATGGTTTGAACGACGTAATGCTGCCACAGATTTCTGATCAGTGTGGATCAGAAATGGAGATCCCAGCAAAAATTTTTCTAACTTGGTAATTGCCCAGATTACGGAGAGCAATTCTCGGTCCACAGTCGAATATTTAGTCTCCGGAGGTTTCAGTTTGCGTGAGATATAAAGTACAGGGTGAAGGACATCATCATGATATTGGAGTAGACAAGCCCCGAGTCCGTAATTACTCGCATCTGTACGTAGAACAAACTTTTTAGAAGCATCTGGTAATCTTAAAACAGGTGGGCATGAACAAATTTTTAAGATAGTGCGAAAAGTTTTGTCACATTCGTCTGTCCAATTTATCCTTAAAGGCATGTTCTTCTTTAGTAACGATGACAGGACAGCCGTGATGGATGATAAGTAAATCTATGCTGTATGGGGCTGAGCATAGTTGATACATTTAAACAAATTACTGTCTCTTGTAGGCATGGTAAAAAAAAAACAAATAAGACAGAAAACATGTGTACAAATTTAAAGATGTTAAGAATCAAAAATGTTTTTTCGAGAAGAAAAAAAAATCTATAAATCAATCTATATTAGGATAGATGATTAAGAAAGTCAAGAAATGATGACTGACAATGCTGAGTCATCAAAGATGTGACGAATATGGTTAAAGTACCCTGTTATCTGCGTGACGCAGAATCAGGTACTAATTTCAATCTCAAAGAATGGTGGTGAAAATAAACACCATTATCACGCTCGATCACCATCCGAGCATCTTTGTTGTTACGAAATGTAACCATAGCTTCACCATACCTGTCATTGGTAGGTGACAACAACTGTACAAACATAACGTCTGCCGTGTCATTAAAGAAATTACTAAGTGCCTGCCATCTGGTACCTTGTGGTAGATTGCGCACTAACACGGTGCGAGAATATGCAACCTTCCCAATGTAAGTGGGATCAGTGTCACTAACGTGATAAATAGTTCTTCTATTTAATCTTTTGGATCTGGTAGTCTTTTGAGATGATGTCTCATAGTGATTGACATATTTATTTGTCATAATTTTATTAGTTAAGTTCATAAGAACTCCACCATCATTACCCTTGTTCGGGGCATCTTTTCTTTTCCCATTTTCAACAATTTTATTCAGATCACTGTTAATATGATCCTGTCGCCAACATCTATCTTTCGACTTGGCGGCACTCTTTCGAGAAAAGGCATATCTGCCTCGAAATGATTTTCTAATCTTCTTAGGATGGGCTGGTATTTTAGTATCCTTTTTATCCTGTAGGAGAGTCTTATCCTTTTCCTCATCGATTTCCAGAATCGTACTGAGACTGAAATTGGAGAAAAACTGTGCCACGTGTATTCATTTTGTTGGCCCGTAATGTAGCCATTGCAATGACAGCGTTAGCATTGCAATAAGATTGCACATTATTTAATTCCCATTCCTCAATTTCCTGTGGGGAACAATCCTTACTACCATGGATGCGTCCCAACATCAGATCTGCAATTGGATTCTGAAGCATGCATACCTTCACGTTCCCTGTGAAAAAAAGGTGTTTTAACATGGATAATAGCTGTGGGGTAAAACTCAATAGTTCCCCCAAAAGTCATGCAACGGACATATTCCCCCGTTGCACAGCTAGGATGTACAAGCGACTGTCGCACTCCAATGGTTGTGGACCCCGAATCTCTCAATACAGAAACTATAGAACCGTTAACTATCCCTCTGTTAAAAATCAGAGAGCCTGTTCCATCATTGGCTGCAAGACCTACTTCTGGTGGAATGTGTCCGCAGTTTAGCACTGTCTCCTTTGCCTTCTGAAAAATAAGATTGCATTGTGGGCAACTATTCGCCACGTTATAATTAATAGCAAAGCATGCAGCAGAAGAATGCATTGTATTATCGTTAGGTGGAACCTGAACCTTAGGGGTGATATCATTTGTAACTGCTGCCCCGGTATTATGGTTATAATGTGAAGATCCACGAGAATGAGAACGATTACGAGAATAATTAGTTGAATTATCCCGTTGTCGTCTATTGTAATTGTTATCTCGATGTCTCGAGTTATAATTATCGCTATTCTTCCAATTGTTACCATTATTATATTGATATGACCGATTATAACTTGAGTTACGTGGATTACTGTTGTATCTTGACTGAGGTGAATAATTTCTGTTTTGTTGTCTTCCTCTATTAAAGTTATTGTTAAAGTTATTTTGTCCCTTATGAAAATTAATGTCATAGTTTCCTTTGAACCTACCTCTGTCTACACTGTGTGTTCTTGGTTTGTTATTACTATGATATGCCATATTGGAGGCTACAGGAAGTGGTTCTCATATTAACGAGCCAGAGATGTTAGCATTCGGATGAGCGTTGCAGTAATTTAAAGAAATTTTTTCTAACTCATCAATAGTTTCTGGTTTCCGTTCTTGCAGATAAGCAAAGAATGGTGGGCTGACAGAAGATAACACTTTATCCCTCAATAAATTTGTTGACACCTGCCAGTTCAACCCATCTGTTAAAAGTATTGCGTATGTTAGCAATAAAACCTGTGAAATCTTTATTGTTATCTGGCAACAAACTTTTGAAACGTAATCTACATGCCTCTTCGTTCAAATGGAAACGACGTAATAACAAAGTCTTAATGGCCTCATAGTCTGTGGCTAATGTAGGATCAATATTTTGTGCTGCACTTGCAGGTTCGCCATCCAGAAATTCCTTAAGTTTAAGTGCCCATGCAGTTTTGTCAAGGTTATTGACCTTACATATATCTTCAAAGCGCGCCAGCCATGATGAAAGGTCATCCACGTGTAATTTGAATGGTGGTAGTTTAAAGTAATAATTGCCCTTAAGTCGGTTGGAAGAAGATCCCGATTGAGCATTATCATTTTGGCTTGCTGCAGCACCCTGCGAATTAAGTTTTGCTGTTTCCAATTTAAGCCGTTGCAATTCCATTTCTTGCTGCAATATGATTTCTTGTCGTTTCAATTTATTCTCTTCTTCAATCCGTAGGATTTCATCTCTTGCTATCTTTCTTTCTTCTTCTTGTCTTAATTCTTCTCTCTCTGCTTTAGCAATAGCTTTTCTTTCCTCTGCCTCAATAGCTCTGCCTTTATATTTTGTAAATTCAGCCAATGCATAAGCCTCGAGAAGTTCTCCTTTTTTTTCCAAAATCCTTACCATTTTTAATAAAATAGTCTAAGTTAAGCATCTTGAAGTTAATTTATTTAAGTATTCAATTACTTATGTCTTGTAATCACCACTAGAATCTATGTCGATAATTATAATTACTCAACGAATGAATAATTAATATAAGAAATTGTAGTATTCACGTACTGTTATTTATAAGTTCCACAATCTATAATATTTTGTAAAAATATTATATATATATATATACCCGCTAATATCTATCATAAATAGTTATGATAGTTATATAAGGTGCTGAAATTATATCATGCACTTAATATTAATATTTAATAATTATGGGTATTGTTCCTAAATAATTAGGTTATTTAATCTTAATTGTCACCAAGTTCCCAATGTAGTACTGAGAAAATGTACTAATTTATATTTAATATGTCTTAATATGTTATAAAGTTATAATAATTAATCATTATATATTATGCCATAATCATGAGCTAGAAAGTGCATTGCCCATTTCTAGGACCACCACTGCAAATTGGTGCAAAGTACCTAATTACTCCTTAAACTCAAAAAAAATTTAATAATATTCATCTACAATATTATTAATGATTTAATATAGCATTAATATTAAATTATAAATGGATGAAATGAATACAAACAATACAATGGGTTAACCAAGGATTACAGAACAGTAGCACAATACAAAAGTGACATTTTCACAAAAATAAATGATATTATAAAACCAAGTGTACTAACCGGAAATGTAGAAGGGTGAAGGTTAACTGAAGGAAACGAACAAATTTGGTACTATGAATGATGACGTCACAGGACGTCATTTGACGTTAATACAATACATTTAAATAAAATTAAAGATAGCCAGATTAGAATAAACAGGATAGATTACGAACATATGACTGTAACTGAATAAAAATTAGAACTAAATACAATAGAATACACCAGTTATAACATGACTATACACCTAACATGCAAGGTGAATTAATGCAAGTCTGAACGACACGATCACCGATAATGTATTCGACGCCTTCTTCGCAAAATGCTATTAATTCACGGCCTTAAGAGCGATTACAATCAATTCGTAGCATCCAAAGAGCTATAGAACTGATTATAATTCACCGCCCATCCATACCCGCTACATGAAAAAGGACAGAAACAATATTTAACATGGCTACAAAAAAAAAAGAACATGTCGTTATCGGACAAACAGGACGACATATGGTAACGTTTAAAATCAGTTACTTATCTTTTATAAGCAGTAATACAGTACATTATCTGCTTCGCCAACAGACTCGAGATCTTGTTTGAAACATTGAATACGTTAGCAATACGTTTCATTTGCTGTTTGAGAGCTGCAAATAAATTTTTTGAAGGACATTGACTGCTGCTGGCTTTTTCAACCGTTCATAGTGTTGTCAAGGGCATGACGTCAGCGGTGTTTTTGCAAATAATGTCCATTTCGGCTCGAAAGGAAAAATGTCTTATTTTTTTGTGGTTCGCTCTTTTGAAAAGTTTCAAGACCACTAATGGCCACCAGTTGTGACGGGTCCGTGGTGGTGGTGTGTAGTGTTGCGATTCCTTGGTTATGGTATTATTTATTGAATAGTAAAGTCACTCTCTAGACGTAGTAATGTTGGTTATAAGTGGTTAGCTCTGACCATCAGAACATCCCTTCGACGTTCTGATTTGCATAGTATATAGTATTTGATTTCCCTTGTGGGAGAGTTATCGTGCTGACAAAGGTAAACACCAACAGCTGTAGAACCGAACCCGAAACGTAAATAAAGGATCAAGCCTTCTGCTCTGAGTCCACATGTATTGAGGTTCATACAAAAAAAAACGATAATCGACATTCACAAAACTTCATGTACAGTTCAGCATAACAATGAATTCCAAATAATATCAGTAAGTATCCGTCCGTGTCAAAACAATATGTCAGATGAACATCGTGGCTATATACGTGCGCTGTTGTAATCAACAGCCAGAAATGAGCACATGAGTTCTTGACAGCTACAATTTGAATCATAATGCGATTCTCCTTCCATCATTTAATTTGATTTAATTAATCTCATACTTAGATTAATATCCGAACTGACCCTGAGTTCTACATCGATTCATCTATATAATATAGGCTATATACTCAGCCTTTTTTCCTTGGAAGAAATACAAGACACGACCTTCTTGCTTGACGGATAGCGTAACAAGGGCCATGTAACCAAGTCACCCAGCGTGACCCACCCAACGCGAATGCGTCATAATCTCCGCATATATTTCGCGTTCAGTATACCGTAAAATATCGACATATTCTATAAATGTTAATGACCCCTAAACGTTGCGCATGGCTAAACCCCAGCAGACGCCGTCATTTAAAATAACACCGTAACAGTGTGGTCGCAGTAAAGTGAAGTCATATGAATTAAGGGCTGGTGCACTTGTCTGCACACGAGGCTGACCCCATCAAATCATGTGTAAATAGTTAATAGAAATATAAATCGGATATGAAAAGGCCAGGGTGTCTTTTATTTCAGGGTTTTATTTCCTGTTACCAACCGGTGACAGGAAACCTGAAGAATATATATGTAAAGACCAACAGTCTCCAGGGAAAAGTTATTGTCGTCAAGTAACCAGAAGAAGTTTCTGTGTGTTGACACCTTCTCTGCAAGAGCAGTCTTGGACATTTTCATCTGCATAACAAGAATAAGGTGATGTGCCAGTAGCTGGGACATCTGACATTTCATCGGAATAGAGTGTTTTCCCCAAAAGTAACTTTAAAGATAGGGGGATGATGACAGTAACAGCTCCTCGTATAAATGACTTTCATTATTATGTACCAACTAACAGTCTGTGAATACACCTACAGGAACAATATATTATTATCATTCTTATTGGACCAAGAGTCCCATTTTTAGTTAATCATTTGGTGTAAAATATATTTTCCTCATTTTCAAAGACCTGTCCAAAAGAGATTGCAGGACATGCAGATTAAAATTGTACAAAAAAAATAATTCATATTTCAAAGAAAAACTTAAACCACAGAGTTATTACTTTACTATTAGTGTGTTGTAGTATCTTGTTTTGATGTATCATCATTTCATTGCATTCCCTAGACACTAGCCACATCAAACACCACACACTAGAAATAAAATACAGCACCGTGTGAGATCTAGAGAGGTAGCGTTAGGTACCCTGACACTCATCTTCATTTTCATCAACTATTAGAATCAGGGTCTTACATAGCTTGACCTCACACGGTTGACACATTCACATCAATCTTTCGTTCTTATAACATCATAAATTCTCCAGCAAATTAAACTTGCTACATATATTGGCACGCTCGCCCGGGGATTTTTAAATTCTTATAACATAATTACATAAATTAGGGTCCTGTTATGGGATTTAGCATTAACATCATTTCTATTTTACCCAGGGAATCCCCATTATTAATATTACCCAATAATTTGGGACATTGATGAAGTGTCAGAGCCTGGAATACTTTAATTAGAGTTGTTATTATTATTATAGAAATAGATTAGAACATTTTAGAATTGATCAGATGGCGGACTTGGCCAAATTTAGATCTGCTTCTGTGCAGACTGCAAAAGAGATGGGCATGGATGGGCCAGAACTGGTCCTGTATTTAACCCCAGAGGTTGATAAATTTATTGCACGAGAAGATAGGAAGTTAGAAGCAGAAAGAAAATTAGAGGCTGAGAAAGAAATTAAAAGGTTACAGATTGAGGCTGACAAAGAGGCTAGGGCATTGGAGGCTGATTGGGAGGCTGAGATTAAACGGCTCCAATGTGAAGAGAAGAAGATGGAGGCTGAAGAAAGAAGATTGGAAGCAGAAAGAGAAGATAACAAATTACAGAGGGAGCACGAGTTACGACTAAGGGAGTTGGAATTACAAGGCCATGCTCCCGAAAGTGGTGCCAGCCCTCTACCTCCGATGCCCTGCCAGTCAGGGGGCCTCAAACTATGCCATGGGGTTTCATTTAGACCATTTTGTTGAAAAGGATGATGATATCGAATCATTTTAAAGCAGATTCGAGGTACTAGCTACAACTTATGGGTTAGAAAAAGAAAGGTGGAGTTTGAAGGTATCACATGGTCTTAGGGGAACAGCTTATGAAGTTTTTGCAAAACTGAGCAGGGACGATCAAGACAATTACGACTTGTTAAAGCAAGCTCTGTTGAATAGATACGAGAAAAATGGTGAGTTTTATAGAAAGAGGTTTAGAAATGCCAAGCTTTTGTCTGGGAGACATACCACCAATTCTCTGCCAGATTGGAAACCTATTTGAAGAAATGGACTGCTCTGGGGAAAACCCAAGATCTTAAAGAGATGATCATAATAGAGCAATTGAGAGAGTCCATGGCTCCAGACCTGAGAAAATTTCTCATGGAACAAGGTGCAGAGAGTTTGGGTGAGGTACTTAATGTCGCTAAGAGGTATCAGGCGGCCCAGGCAGAAGTGGCTGGCGCAAGAAAGAAACATATAGATAACAATAAGGCCTCACAAAACTCAAATAAATTTGACAATAGAGATCAGAGTAACCGAGGTAAGCCCAACTTTGATCGACAACGATATGACCATAGAGATAGAAACCCACAGTTCAATGACCAGAAATTCAATGAAACAAAACATTTCAACCAATGAAAGATATGGTGTAAATGGTGTAAGAGGGACACTCATGACACCAAAGTTTGTAACAGGAAACCTCCTTCCTTCGCTGCAATGAAAACGGGGAACAAGGGATTAAAGGCAAAACCTACTGAACAGCAGTAGCCTTATCACCCCCCAGTGTGTGAAGATGTAGTATGTAATGGGGTCACCATAAGATGCCTATATGATACTGGATTAGATTTTGATTCTGTTGTGAGTTCACACCTGGTGCACGCAGATTAATTGTCGTGAAACGAGTGTAAACCCACTACTTTGTTAAAATCACTATGTCAAGATACAGATTTGCTTCAGCCAATCAACGGGCACCGTTCACCAGTCTCTGAGACAGAATAAATTATATGAAGTTACGCCAGGAAAAACTTAAGCCCTGTTTTTTTCGGATGTGGGTCGCGGCCATCTTGTTCACGCAATATGGCGGAAGAAAACTGAATAAAATTAGGCTGTACGAGGCCAGGTACTAAACTGCAGGAAACCAATCAGCTTGCTCCGCCAGGAACCAACCAAAAGCTTTCCTTATGCATTCATCTACCTACATAATCGGGCGAAATTTTATGCTAAGCACGCAACACCAAACACGAAGCCAGACCGACAGACTGAAGAGGAAGAAGCTGTCAACCTTGATTTATTGCTTACCTGAGAACCTTGACCTGCAGCCTGCTTCACTAAGTCGAGTCAAAACCTGGCCGGTTTAAAATCTTAGGAGGGTAAATATAATTTACTATTTGTAGGCAAATAGGCTTAAAGCAGACATATAATGGTTGTATTTGTTGTGTGTCATTAATACTACCTATACCTGTATATATTTAAAATATTTTGGTTCACTATGAATGTATCAGGTTACTGATTGTATCTTGGGGGAATTAAGTATAATGATTGTATTTCCTATTATGATTGAATAGACGAAGACTAATAGGACTCATACCTCAACCTATTGTCTCCTATAACTTCAATCTATTATCTCAGACCAACTGCAACATAACCGAAACAGTCCTTGTTAGGACTCAATCTATTGTCTCCTATAACTCAATCTATTATCTCACATGACTTTAGTCTATTATCTCAGATAAAACCAACTGAAATATAACCAAAACAGTCCTTGTTAGGACTCAATCTATTGTCTCATCTAACTCCAATCTATTGTCTCCTATAGCCAGTTTAGCACTTGTCAAAGAGGGCCTGGTATATTATAGGGGGAAGGAAATGTTGTATCACACCTAGGTGTACATATTATTGGATGTATTCATGTATTGAATTTATATTACTGGATGTATTCATGTATTGAATTTATATTATTGGATGTATTCATGTATTGAATTCATATTATTGGATGTATCCATGTATTAATTTGTCAGAAAGAATGTTTTGCCAGTAGACACCTGTCCTGTCTCGCTATTGCTAACTCATACTGAGCCATGTTGTCATTCATCCTACACGCAGACACCTGAGACACGCTCATTTCACCCACACTAGAAATAGGTGGGCTTGAGGACAGAAATTAGCCCCTATTTTTGCTTGTTACAGGTTTTATTCGTGTCATCAAAACTGAGATCGTGGGTCGTCAATCCAGCTGCCTGGAACTCCGCAGGAGCATAGAGGTTGCGCAGAATCTACATCTTTGGTCCCCCTCAGTCTTGGGTGGGCTAAAGGAACGATCCTCAGCCATTATTGTGTGAACCAAACAAAGAAGAACAGACCTTAGAGAGATGAGTACACATTAGTACCATTTCTGTCAGCATTGTGAGCAAAAGTTAGTGTCAGTGACGAGAAAGAGAATTAGCGTAGCAAGAGACAATAATAAGATCATAGTGGATAAATTATACGTAATTAACAGCATAGCTAATAAATGTTATATACTTAATTAACAACAGGGCTGATACATGTACTATAATTGAATAACAGCACAGCTGATATAATTTTTTGTTCCTATAATTGGAAAACTTGTTGTAATATATTTATATATCTATATAAATATAAATATTTGTAAATCACATGTAAACTTACAATTCCATTACATTCCATTTTTCAACATTCACCCTTCAGCACAAGAGTAGATAGTGTATATACTAAATAAATAATAAGGAAATTGTATTTGAAGACTTGTCAATTATATCATTGTTAAGTAAAATCTGTTTCCTTGTTTTAATATCACAGTTAGTTACACAGCGGAGGTGGCAAGTTATGTCGGTCTCCTCTCTACTAATTTTTCGAGATCAGATCATTTACAGCCGTAACTAATTTGTGATACCAGTAGTTCTCTCAGACACTGGGACCTCACCATTTTCTGCAGAAATTCTATTTCTGTAATTGTCAGTACTATACTGATCCAAGAGCCAAATAAAACCTCACGCCACATCAATACACCACAAAAACAGTGGAGATCCAAGCGGCAACCAAGGACGTAGCAACCATGACACTTCCCATCGCCAGGATAACTGTGAAAACTCGCTATGTGGAAGGAGTAATCAAAGCAGCAGTGATAAACGAACCCATCTACCCCTGATATTGGGGTGTCTTTATGTCTTCTTGGGGAATCCCAAGAGACCTGTGATCATGGCAACAGTGCAGATCAGGTCACAGTCGAAGAAGGAAGAAGAGGAACCTATAAATACTCATCCAGAGGAGATGAGAAAGGCACAGGCTGAAGATAGGTCACTGAAGCCGTGTTTTAAGAAACTCCCAAAATGCAATATCCCTCCTAATAAAGGAGAATTTTATATGAAGAATAAACTCATATATAGGAAGGCCGGAACTGGTTCAAATGGTCACGGACAGCTGGTACTTCTAACGTCGTATAGGGCAGAGGTAATAAGGAGTTTACATGTTGGAATAGATGGGGACCATGAGAAAATAGGTACCATCTGCCAAAAAGTTTCTCAAAAATATTATTGGCCAGGCGTAGTGGCAGACATTGAGAATTTTGAGGAGGCCTGCGGCCAAGGCATGAGGGAATACCCACACGTGGGGAAAATGATCAGGACCTAGAAACGCCACGGGGCAAACCTAGGCCTGAAAATAAAAATAACTATGGTAAAGTAGACATAGTGGAATGGGAACCCCCTTTTCACACACAGTCTTCAATTGAATTTGGTAGAATAGCCACTCTGCGTCGAGTACAAAAAGTGGTCTCAATCCAGTCTCACCCGACAATCCCTCGGTCGGAATTCCGTGAACTGGGTGAAAATAGAAGAGAGCGAAGTTCTCTCACTGTGAATTTGAACCTGAGGGGAGACAATCCCAGGAAAAGGATTGGTAGAGGACGGTTTGTGAGCGAGGATAAAAGGAAGAAAAGTCCTCACTATAAGGCTTCCAATATCAGGAAAATTAGTCCATTAGTACCTTATTGAGGACGTGGACAGATGAGAAGGCAGAAGAGACTGTTACCTCATCGTATCAATATGTAAACGAACTGACTACTCGTTTAAAAACTGGCTGGAAAATTGCAAATGATAACTTAAGACAAGCCAGGAAGAAACATGCAGCATATTACAATAAGAAAGCGAAGGATAGGGAGCTTGCTGTAGGGGAGAAGGTGCTTCTTCTATTACCTGGTAGCAGCAATAAACTTCAAATCGGATGGCAAGGTCCATATACAGTTTTGGAAAAGGTATCTAGAACAAACTACAAGATAGACAAGAAGGGAAAGGAAAAAGTCTATCACGTGAACCTCCTAAAGAAATATCAAGAAAGAAGTAATTTGGAAGGAACACACTTACTGACATTGGCCATAGCAACCGAAATGAAAAATGATTCTCTCACCTCTTTTGAATATCCACTGAAACCCAGTGAAACGTTTGCACAGGTGAAAATCAGTAATCACCTGACAAAAGGACAGAGGGAGTAGATTCAAAAGGTTCTGGAGAATCATACAGACGTGTTAACGGATAAGCAGGGCCACACAAATTTGTTAGGATATGATATGAAAGACCCAACACCCATCTGTATGAGGGCCTATTCTATCCCATTCACAAAAGAAAAAGCTTTGAAAGAGGAGATAGATTATTTGTTACAAGAAGGGATTATTTCTCACAGTGAATCTCCTTATAGCTCTAGTGTGGTTTTGTTGAGAAAACCATCTGGGGAACATAGACTGTGCATAGATTACAGGAACCTGAATGCTGTCACAGAAAGTCAGGTGGATTCATTACCTGATACTAACCAACTGTTTGCCAGACTGAATAAGGCAAAATATTTTTCCAAGGTAGATCTCAGTAAAGGGTATTACCAAATCCCAGTGAAGCCTGAGATTTGACCTTATCTGGCGTTTAGCACATCGGAAGGGCACTATGAATTCAACATGTTACCATTTGGGTTGAAAATGCGCCGAGTGTGTTTTCCAGAATGATGCGAAAACTGTTGGAACCGCTGAAAAATCCATGCACCTCTAATTTCATGGATGATATTCTTATCGCGACGGAAACATTTGAGGACCATGTTAACTCTTTGAACATGCTGTTTGATAGACTCAGAGAGGCAAACTTGACTGCTAGACCAACGAAATGTTGTTAGGATGTAAGGAACTATAATTCTTGGGACATACCATACATCAGGAAAGCATGACCCCTGACCCCAAGAATCTGGAGAAATTGCAGAGAGCACCCAGACCACAAACCAAGAAAGATGTGCGATCTTTCGTGTCACTTTGTGGCTTTTATCAAAAATATATTAAAAACTTTAATTCTGTGTGTGCGCCCCTGACAGATTTGACTCGCAAAGGAAAACCTGATAAGATTGAATGGTCAGCACAGTGCGAATTGGCTTATAATGAATTAAAAGAAAAACTTACTAGCAAGCCTATTTTGAAATTACCTGATTTGACTCAGGAATTCGTGGTAAGAACGGATGCGAGTAATGAGGGCTTGGGGGCCACTTTGTTACAGAGGTCCTCTTCACCAAATGGGGAATTGAACCCAGTTGCTTATGCCAGTCGCAAGTTAAACAGAGCGGAACAAAACTACTCAACAATTGAAAAAGAATGTCTTGCGTTAGTCTAGGCGATTAAGAAGTTCCAGATCTATTTATATGGTAGAACATTTGTGGTCCAATCAGACCATCAGCCGTTAGTATTCTTGGCACAGGGCAAACATGGGAATTCCCGTTTGCTAAGGTGGTCTTTACTCATTCAACCATATTCGTTCACCATTGATTAAATTCCGGGTTCGCAAAATGTTGGGGCAGACATTTTAAGTAGACACCCTCCAGAAGAAACCCAGAATAATCATATAGAGTAGTTGAGTTAGTTGATCTTATGTGTATCACAGATTTTAAACTAGCACGTGGGTGCATGTTCTTAACAGGGGGGATGTGTGGTGAGATCAGTGATACAATTGATCAAAACCTCATTAATATTTAACTAAAGAGTTAAAATGTAGTAAAAATTCTCAATTGCCCGTAGATATTGCTTATCGTTTTCACCTCCGCCTGGAATCGTTCTGATATTGAAAAATAAGCCCGCTAAAGAAATGATAGCCTATTTCATAGAACGCGTTGCCTTTGTCGTCACTCCGTCTTGGGAAGAATAAATTAACATGAAACATTTTGCGCGATGCAAATACTTTTTTTCATTCATTGGAGCGACAGACGAAATAGACACTAAGGGGAGGGTAATCGAGTGAGAGAAAAACTAACTACGGTAGTGTATTGTATCTAGAGAATAATAACCTTGAGTTTGAAAATCGGCACGATTGCGTGAGAAAGTCACTCCGTGTTACCCCGCCACTTAGTTAGGCTAGACATGCAGAGGGACGATTCAAATTAGTATTTAGAGAAAAAGGGGGGGGGGGGGGAAGGAAAACGATACCAAAAGTGAAACTGACTTTCTTCATAAACTAAAAAAGGATAATTTGGAAGGATAGAATTAATATGATTACCTATAAAAATCCTCCATAGTCCTTATAATATATTAGAAGATAGATTTTATTAATATTGTGATAAAATATAAGAAAACCCAAAATGCATGGCAAAAGACAAAATTGTTAACGACACTACAGACGGACATAAAACTTATATAGGCATATAGGTTATAGTCTTCTGACCAATAATATGTTTCTATATCAAAAATCGCTCAAGTATTAACTAAGATAATGTAGAAATACTATATATGTTCGAACAGAAAGACGGACGGACTGAGAAACCCCGCTCATTTATTTTAACATTTTGGGGACGCAAGTTTAAAAAGAGGCATTGGAGTAATTCGAATCCGATTGGTTGACGATAGGAGTAAGGAAGGGGGAGGCAGGACAATGTTAGCCAAAAACTATACATCTTTTTGCATTGGCATAACTAAGGCAGACTGACCAATGGACTACGAGACTCATAGTATGTTTGGAGTTTTGTTTTTGAAAAACTAAATTCAAAATTTGGTAGTCGCCTGATTTCATTGGCCAGCCCAGATAAATATTAGCAAAAGCTTAGAAGGATCGTGTCCAGTTGAATAGAAAATTTTCTGTAATGAAGTACGATGAGATCAGCAGTGTTGATTTTAAAACTAAATACTAAATCTACAGTCTGGACAGCGGCATATAAACTGAGGCCATATTCGCCAGTCATCGTTATATCTGTTATATTTCATTGAATTTGTGGTAAGAATGATTTATTTATTAATATGCCTTATTAAAACTGCAAAAAGCTAGATACTGCTATCATTTATAGTAGGAAAAGAAGAGAAAATAATACAAAAAGAGATGTGTTTACTCCACGTTATTGTATTGAAGAAAACTATGTAAAATTACAGTGGCGTATCCGCCATATGGACCTGAGGTGTGGTCACAGTAAAGTGAAGTCATATGAATTACGGGCTGGTGCACTTGTCTGCACACGAGGCTGACCCCATCATATCATATGTAAATAATTAATAGAAATATAAATCAGATATGAAAAGGCCAGGGTGTCTTATATTTCAGGGTTTTATTTCCTGTTACCAACCGGTGACAGGAAACCTGAAGAATATATATGTAAAGACCAACAGTCTCCAGGGAAAAGTTATTGTCGTCAAGTAAGCAGAAGAAGTTTCTGTGTGATGACACCTTCTCTGCAAGAGCAGTCTTGGACATTTTCATCTGCATAACAAGAATAAGGCGATGTACCAGTAGCTGGGACATCTGACATTTCATCGGAATAGAGTGTTTTTTCCCAAAAGTAATTTTAAAGATACGGGGATGATGACAGTAACAGCTCCTCATATAAATGACTTAATTATTATGTACCAACTAACAGTCTGTGAATACACCTACAGGAACAATATATTATTATCATTCTTATTGGACCAAGAGTCCCATTTTTAGTTAATCATTTGGTGTAAAATATATTTTCCTCATTTTCAAAGACCTGTCCAAAAGAGATTGCAGGACAGGCAGATTAAAATTGTACCAAAAAAAAAATTCATATTTCTAAGAAAAACTTAAACCACAGAGTTATTACTTTACTATTAGTGTGTTGTAGTATCTTGTTTTGATGTATCATCATTTCATTGCATTCCCTCGACACTAGCCACATCAAACACCACACACTAGAAATAAAATACAGCACCGTGTGAGATCTAGAGAGGTAGCGTTAGTGTTAAATCATGTTTATTTGTTAAATGCCGTGAATGTCCACCAGTTGATAAATGTAGATGTTGGGACTGGTGTGGTAAAGTGTAACGATTGTCAACTCATTAAACCCAGCACAGTTTTGGTCATACAGGTCATCTTGTCCTGGAACGTGATGAGGCTCTGACAAGAATGTGAGTGTAGACAATGAGTGTGTATATGAGTGTCAGAACGCGAATGGTAGAATGATTCGATAGAGTTGACAGGTTGGTAGTACATCACTCATACTCACACTGTTCGAATTCAAGAAGTACTGGAACTACGGTGGTCTTTTTATAACATTTAATGAGACGCACACTTGGACAGTACGTGTATGGTTACAGGAACAAATGTCGACATAGACAGCATAATGTTGGTCACGGGAATATCATCTTAAGTTAGCATTCATGCTTGGCAAATATCATAATGGAGCATTCGTAAATAAGCATTCAGAGTTCCATCACGTAAATCATCTGGCTTTACTGACTGGGCACGTCAGTCCATAACCAATATATAGGAAGGCTCCTAGACTTAACCTCGTCTAGCGAATATCCCTTCACGTAAAGTTCAATCTATATATTTTCCATAAAGATATAGGAATCCCAGACATGGGTTCTCACATGTAGCAGTGATCTCTTGGTTCATCGAGCGATAGTACAGGCATCCCTTTTTCTCACTCGATAAATACAAAGTATATGGATTTCAACATGGCTGTTCTTCTCTCGTGAGCTTCACTCACTATTGGATACAGACCAAAATTGGTCATTCGTTAAATGTCCTCATTTCTTCATAGCTTCTATCATAGAGGTAATTGAATAATATCATATAATCTAGTGCTGATACATAGGAATGTCATCTTCCTTTGAATAAATATTCTTTTCAAAAGTACCACTGTGCATCTGCTTATCGACAACGATGGCGAAGCCCAAGTTCATAATAAATTGTGGTTTTTACCTTTCTATGCGAAATATAACTTTGCCATTCCTTGGCCAAAGAGAATAAACACTGGGGTAAAGTACATACAACATGTCTAAATGACTATCACTTTTCCCCATCTACTTATAGATCACTTTTTCGGCGATAAGCCGGCTACAACAAAATTCGACATCCCGACAGGATGACAGCCATGAATCACACCCCCTGCTAGCGATACTTCCGCTGCATAGCCTTTGACCTTTTCTAGCGACAACCAACATAGTTCGACTTAGAAATGTAAAGATATACATATATAAGACAGACTCGTCCTACTCATACAAACACTACGTATAAATTCAGGCCATAGATATACTGAAGCAAGAACAATCTATTCCTACCCAGGCAAAGAATAAATCGCAGTAGGCCTAGATTCGTCCGCGGAGTCCGATCGAAGATGACGGAACTCCTTTCAAGGGAAGTAACTAAAAAATGACTTCTCCTTAAGCACTTAAAAAGAAAATACTTTGTTTACAAAATATTTGCGAACATAATAAGTATATAAATGTATTATATTGCAAGATAGCAAAGATTGCACTTTACAGTTAGGTACCCTGACACTCATCTTCATTTTCATCAACTATTAGAATCAGGGTCTTACATAGCTTGACCTCACACGGTTGACACATTCACAGCAATCTTTCGTTCTTATAACATCATAACCTCTCCCGCAAATTAAACTTGCTACAATAACAGCAGTTCTTCATAATCATTGTTATCTTCGTTGTCTTCAGTGTCTCTGCTGGCAGTAAATTACTTCTTAAATTAATTCTCTGTCCACGTGGTTTTTGATTCTAAGGAAAGTGGTTGAAGTAACAAGAAGAGGCATGGTGGGCCACCAGACGATATATCTTGTCCTCAAAACCCAGCCCCTGCAGACCCGTGTGGAACAGTCACAATTACGATGGTTTGGCCATGTTTGCAGAAGGGGAGAAGATCGGCTTCCACGACAAATATGGGAAACCAATAGCCAGGGATTCAGATCTTCAGACGACCGAGAATTTGCTGGGAGGACAACACTAGACAATCTCTGAAGACTAGATTGGAACCAGGTAAGGACGAAGACAGCCGATATGATAGTACGACGTGCTCTCTTAATAACCTTTACACCCCAGGGTAGACGAGGAACAGCTAAGTTGTAATAGTTGACTTGATTGAATTTCTGTTCAAACAAAACAATATCTGCACAATTAAAACATTCTGAGGATCAAAATAATATCATGTTTTAGGGCATGCAGACGTAAAGTAAAAGTGTATGAAACAGTTAAAGATGTACGGATACTGCTGTCGGTACAATGTTCTCTTCTGAAACCTGGGCTTTGGAGTCCGGGAGTCGTGGAGTCAGTCGTTTTTTTGTGTGTGGAGTCGGTAACAAATTTCCCGACTTCGAATTTTACGAGATTTAAATCAAGACAGATTCACGTTTGATCCATGCAAGGCGATCATGTTTTCATATTTTAAAATACTTTGTGAGTATGTGTTTTGTATTACTGTTTGAATGAATGGTTAAACCTTTAATCTACGAAAGCAACGTACTCATTTATTCACACATATACTATACTTATACATACAACTCCATATAAGTGCATACTTTTATGCCATAAGACTAGTTTAAAAACTGTAGTCGGACTTCTATAATTTTAGGATTCGGAAAATGATTTGGTGGACTCCACAACCCAGCCCAAAACGAAGAACCAAATATGCAGCGTCTGTCACTGAATGAACTCCAGACAGATAATTAAAGCAGCAGCATATGCAAGCAATGTCCAGTGTAGTTATGGGGGGGTGGGTGGGGGGGGGGGGGGTTCTTTTGATTAGACAGATACAGAATATGACTACTGCACCCTCAAGCATGTCGTAAAAGGCGACCGACTAACGTGAAGTAATGTATGAGACTGACAACCTCATCTTCTTCTTGGATCCTTAGCCACTGACTGTTTAGCCATCACGCCTAGTGGCATCTTGTAGGGCAGCAACAAACTGCTTCCATTTTGCTCGGTCGGTGGCCATCCTTCGTGCCGTGCCCCAACTCTGGTTCATCCTTTGCATCTCAGCATCCACTGTTCTCCGCCAGGTTGTCTTTGGTCTGCCTCTCTTTCACCTTCCTTCTGGGGCCCATAGTATAGCAGCTCTGGTGATGGTGTCAGGGTTCCCTTCTGAGGACATGGCCCATCCCGGTTCCAGCTTCTGCCCGCAATGATGGTGTGCATGTCTTTTTTGACTGTACCGTGTAAGTAGGGTAACGTCATCGTGTGATACAAATGGCCACAGAAACCACCACTACAAGAGCCTGTGAATGTTTAGTGCAGGTGTCCTGTGACCAAGCACTGCCCCGTGTAGTCCCCGGGGTCTCTGAGGAGACACGGACAGAATAGGAGTACTCCTGTCTCGTGCATGTCGTAAAAGGCGATTAACATGCAGAGGCGGATCTACTATAAAGCTAATGAAGCTTGTTCAGGGCCCCTAACTCCAGTTTTCTCTATAATACGTGTCTTTGCCATCCCCCAACACTTGTTTGATAAAAGGGGCCCTTCAAAAGTTCAAGCTTCAAGGGCCCTAAAACGTAGATCCACCACTGCTAACATGAGGTAGTGCATGGGGCTCCTAACTTCATCATGTAAAATAAATTGCTGCTTAAACCACCACTGCATATCACTTAAATACTCTGGTACTGGCCTCGTGCAAGAAGGTCAGCTGTAGTGGTGGCTTCCTGCTCTATTGGAAGGCAAAAGGATAGTGGTGGTGATGTACATGTAGTACGAACCAGCTTTTCAATGGTTATGCGAAATCTGAATAGCCATGCTTGACTAGATGGTAAATATTCACAATGCAGACAGTGAGAATGAAAGCAGAGCCGGATTAAGCCAAGAAGGGACTCTGGGGTTTTTGGTATTTGCCCCCCCCCCCCTTTTTTTAATCTTACAGGCAATAATTTTAATTTTTTTTTTTCAAACCTCATCGCATGTGATGGTATATACTTGTGTTATTTATAATGCTGAGGGGGTGCATTATGTCTTTTAAGCTATTTTTGTTTTTACAGTCTTTTTTTTAGAAAGTTGTGAATGCGATTGCAAAGTGCAAATATTTTTTTTTAATCAATAAATCTAAGCATTTTTATTTCTTGTTTTAACTTGTGCACGGGCCCCCGAGAGCTCCGGGCCCCCAAGCTTCAGTCAACTTAGCCTAAAGAATAATTCGGCCCTGAATGAAAGTAGTGAACCAATAACAGAACTGAAAAGCCACATGCTGTCGTAATCACTAGGAGCAAAGAACTAACGTCTGCCTCAACGTGCAACCTCAAAGGTAGGTTGTGGATGCAACATTTGGATGTGTAAACAATAAGGGGGTGGGGGGGGGGGGGGGGGGTGGGTGGGGGGTGGGGGGGGGGTGGAGCCGGGGGGGGGGGGGGGGCGGGGTGGGGGGGGGGGGGGGGGGGGGGGGGGGGGGGGGGGGGAGAGGGGTTAATACTTATTGGGTAAAAGTCTTATCAAGATAAATGTAAATAATGAACTCTTCATCGACCTCTGCAAGTTTAATTTTCTAGATATTTGTGACATTATCTTCTCATTGAGACCAAAAAAAAAAAAAAATACAAATGCAAAGGAATGAAACAGGTCGCACGCATCTTATTAGGTACTAAACTAGTAGACTGCCCATTTGTACTACCCCCGGATAAAATTTTTTGTTTGACATCCGTTTAAGTAGATAGGCAGATGTAAGTTCTGACAACCATTTCCTTCCTGAAGAATTCAAATAACAGGATAAAAGGTGTCACATGATAACAGTTATGTCAAAATTACAAGATGTGTCAGGGCACCTAAATAACCACACGATTGAAACAACTTGTCAAACATGACACTCAGATGAGTACACACATTAACAAGAGATGGGGTTGGAAGATTTCACCGGAGTACAGATATGTAAATAAAAGTGTCTGTCTGAAGTCAAACATTCCAAGAAACGCTGGAATGAAACACAAGCTAGTATAAAAAATGGAATTTCCGTGGAAACTGCATGAAGATTTAAGAAAATAGGGAAAATTTTAAAATAGGGGCTGTAAATAACTCAATGACAAGATTAGATGAAGCAAAACATTAAAGAGAAGTAAACAAAAAAGTAATGAAAAGCTAAAAAAAAAAAAAATTAAAATAAAAACCAGGCTGATAGATTATTTTAACATATTTAGAACAGTCTACTAAAAACAAACAAAAAACTGCATTTTATAAAATGAAGAGCATTTGACGTAACAATTCTTTGGCAATGGAAGCAAGAAAGCGAGTTCTTCGATGTTATATAGAACCAATAGGGAAGGTAATAGAGGCAACAGAGATGTGGTTTTACAGAAGAATGTTAAAAATACCATGGACAGTCAAAAAGAGTAGTGAGGATGTCCTGAAAGAGGCCAGCGCGCAAAGGAAACTTATTTCACGTTAAAAAGAGCAATCTACTTTTTTTTGGGCAAGTTATGAGAAGATTAAACCGGAATATATCGTAACAACAGGTAAGATTAAAGGAAAAAGAGATAGAGGAAGACAAAGAAAGCAAATACTGGATAGTTGGACATAGTAGCATGGAAACAAGTCAACAGCAGAACTGATTAATTGTACTGGAGACAGGAAGTTGTGGAGAGACGTGATCTCCTCCGCCAGTAGGCATTGTACCCGAAGAAGAAGAAGTACAGAACAAAAGAAAAGGTGAACTTATATCAAACGACTAGTAAAGAAACAAGTGATATGTGAACTTATCTCATACACCTAGCAAAAAACAAGTGATTTGTGAACTTATCTCATACACCTAGTAAAGAATAAAGTGATATGTGAACTTATCTCATACACCTAGTAAAGAAAAAAGTGATATGTGAACTTATCGCATACACCTTGTGGAGAATAATTTGATATGTGAACTTATCTCATACACCTAGCACAGAACAAGTGATTTGTGAACTTATCTCATACACCGAGTAAAGAATAAAGTGATATGTGAACTTATCTCATACACCTAGTAAAGAATAAAGTGATATGTTAACTTATCTCATTCACCTAGTAAGGAATAAAGTGATATGAGAACGTATCTAATTCACTTACTAAAGAATAAAGTGATATGTGAACTTATCTCATACACGTAGTGGAGAATAAAGTGATGTGTGAAGTTATCTAAATATCAACTACAGAATAATTGGAAATGTGAACTTATCTCATACACCTAGTAAAGAAAAAAGGAATATATGAACTTATCTCATACACCTAGTAAAGAACAAAGTGATATGTGAACATATATCATACACCTAGTAAAGAATAAAGTGATATGTGAACTTATGTCATACACCTAGTAAAGAAAAAAGTGATATGTGAACTTATCGCATACACCTAGTGGAGAATAATTTGATATGTGAACTTATCTCATACACCTAGCACAGAACAAGTGATTTGTGAACTTATCTCATACACCTAGTAAAGAATAAAGTGATATGTGAACTTATCTCATACACCTAGTAAAGAATAAAGTGATATGTTAACTTATCTCATTCACCTAGTAAGGAATAAAGTGATATGAGAACGTATCTAATTCACCTACTAAAGAATAAAGTGATATGTGAACTTATCTCATACACGTAGTGGAGAATAAAGTGATGTGTGAAGTTATCTAAATATCAACTACAGAATAATTGGAAATGTGAACTTATCTCATACACCTAGTAAAGAAAAAAGGAATATATGAACTTATCTCATACACCTAGTAAAGAACAAAGTGATATGTGAACATATATCATACACCTAGTAAAGAAAAAAGCAATATGTGAACTTATACACCTAGTAAAGAATAAAGTGATATCTGAACTTATCTCATACACCTAGTAAAGAATAAAGTGATATGTGAACTTAACTTATACACCTAGTAAAGAATAAAGTGATATGTGAACTTAACTTATACACCTAGTAAAGAATAAAGTGATATGTGAACTTAGCTCATACACATAGTACAGAATAAAGTGATATGTGAACTTATGTCCTACATATAGTAATTTAAAAAAAAGGAAAATGTGAACTTATCTCATACACCTAGTAAAGAATAAAGTGATATGTAAACTTACCTCATACACCTTGTAAAGAAAAAAGGAATATGTGAACTTATCTCATACACCTCCCTAGTAAAGAATAAAGTGATCTATGAACTTATCTCATACACCTAGTAAAGAATAAAGTGATATGTGAATTTATCTCATACACCTAGACGAGAATAAAGTGATATGTGAAGTTATGTAAACATCAACTACAGAATAATAGGAAATGTGAACTTATCTTAAATACCTAGTAAAGAACAAAGGGATATGTGAACTTATCTCATACACCTAGTAAAGAATGAAGTGATGTGTAAACTTATCTCATACACCTAGTGGAGAATAATTTGATATGTGAACTTATCTCATACACCTAGTGTTGCGTAGCAAATGTGTTGCGTGTATATGTCCCGTGGATGATTTTACATTTGCCACACAAATGTTGAGGGTGTTATTTCTCATCTTCTCGCCAAAGGTATGATAATGCTGGCACTAGAAGCGTGGTGTATCACCCTCAGACACCAGGGATGATGAGGCAGAGTAATATGGTGTCTTTGGTCTGGTTTAAGTGTGTGACGTAAGGATAGAGTCAGATAGCTACAGTATCATACATAGACGTCACATCAGATCATAACGTGTAAAGTCAATAAAGCTTTTAACAGCAGTGATGTTTTGGTAATATATATATTGGGTACGCCACAATGACAAGGTGCAGGGACATCATTATGCAGAAACATCACAGGTATGGTACAACAGTCATCATTTCACTGACGTAGTCAGTACAACAAGGAACATCAGACAGCATCATGATAATGGTGAATCGATATGCATGTTATGACATCATAATCAGCCGTAAATGTAGTCAGGCAGAAAACTTCCTCCCTTTCCATAATAGCCGTGGGATTAAATAGGAGATTAAATCCACTCTCCTTTACTTGACTTCAGCAAGACAGGCATGTCTTCTGACGTCATCAAAAAAATCCTCAAAGTTCCTTTAGTTACCAAAGATATCAAATCTCGAACAAGCAGCAGAGTTCAACAAGTAACTAGTCCTTAGGACATGCATCAACCGATGCATAGCAGCGAACGTGATTCGTGAGCTGAGAAAACTTCTCACAGCGTAGACTCTACAACAAGCAGGCTACGAAAAATGTCAACATCAAAAGATGGCGAAATGTTATTCAAAAGTATTTACCTTTGCTTCAGGAAATAAACCACATAACTCACAGGCCTCCAGGCACTTAGAATCACAACAGAGATATATCATTTCAAAAGGAACAACAATATGTAGAGGACTCTCTTTTTCCTGAATAGAATAAGCACGGACGCTAGCAAAATTGCGTCCTGCTCTCAAACGAATCTGCCACGGACTGCGGGCGGAAATCCCGTTCAGACCACAACCAAACTTTAGACATGCGCAGAAACGCGCGATTCGAATACAGCTCAGATAATATACGAAGATAGTACCTTCTCGAACAATGCCTTAAAAGGATAGGAATCGAAACATTGCAAGTTGCCAAATGCTTATCAAGAGAAGTGGGCCCGAGCGCTCCAAACATGGACATGACTTAAAATCGCTCCATATGTGGACTTGACTTAAGACCGCTCAAACACAACTTATCGGCAACCCACGCCAACAAGAAAAGCGAACTACTTACAATAAAAAGTGACTATAATTTTCTCAAGTTGTTTCACTTTGCATAAGAAAAATATAAAGTACACTGAATAAGTTGCGACATTCTTGCGCAACATATTACCGCAACCTTCCGATTTAAAAAAAATGTGCAACTTTTTTTTTTTTTAAATATCCAAGAGCAAAGCAAAAAGCGGCCCAACAACGCACGAATTATGCGCGGATAAATAATTAAACTGCCTAACATGAGGCTAAATTGACACATATAGTGTCTGGTGAGAATATATCTCAACAGAAAAAATATACCTATCGGGGAGGTGCCACCAACACACACTACGTTAGCATGTAAATACAATATAAATATGCATGTGTAATGCAATCGTTATCAAATAGCGGTGTCATATACTAATACCGCTTTAAAATGGATGTACACATCTGATAGAAAATATTAAATAGTACATGTAATATTATCAGTACATAATGAAATTACAATACATGAAGATCCAGGACACATCTCCTGTCGTTCCAAAGGTAAGTCCACAATTTAGAACTCTTCATGCTTGACAACAGTACGGTAACTTCTCAGACCATCAATGACATACTGAGAAAATACAAACAATATAATTCTATGTAACAACTATTATGTTTCATAGTATACAATACATTATTAATAATAATAACTGTGGCCGAGTGAATTTTCGGCCCTTATATTAACTACTCAGCCTTCCTTTGTTATAAAAGAAGGTAACAAAAAAGATGAAAACAAAGCACAATATTATGTGTTCACATAAAGTGAGGACAGATGTGCTAATGTATTGTAGCAATATAGATGTGTTATTACTCTGTAATATATATAGGAATATAGGGCAGAAGTATTAGTTGGAATCATGTGGGCATCTAGACAGAATGTCAGCCATCACATTATCCGAACCACGGATAGCTCGTACCGTGAAGTGAAAAGGTTGAAGAGCAATAGCATATCGAGTTGATCTCGAACTCTTCAAGTTCTTAGTCTGAATAGCTGTAAGAGCTTTTTGATCAGTTTCTAGAATGAAATGTGCGCCCAGGAGGAATCTTTGTAGTTTGAGAATTGCCCAAACCATAGCCAACAATTCACGGTCTAAAACCGAGTAGTTCCTCTCTGCCGCATTTAGTTTTCTAGAAATGTACATAACAGGATGCAGAATTTCTGAATATTCCTGCATAAGTGCTGCTCCGATCCCAGTGGATGAAGCATCACTTCGAAGAACAAAAGTCCTATCAAGAGTAGGTAATCTTAGGATGGGAGGAGATGAAAATATATTCTTAATTTGGTCTAAGGAAGATTGACATTCCTGAGACCAACGAACCAGATTAGGCGATCCTTTCTTCAACAACGTTGAGAGAGGTGCCATGATCGAAGATAGATTCGGGATGAATCTCCCATAAAATTGAATTAAACCCAAGAGACTACGGACTTGTTTCTTCGTCTTAGGTACAGAGATGTTCAATATTTTCGAAGTATTGTGGTCTTCTGTCTTCAAGAGACCATGACCAACACGATGACCCAGGAAAGAAATTTCACCAAAACCAATATAAGCTTTAGAAGGTTTTGCTGTCAGATTATACTCACGTAGAGTGGACAGTAGGTCATATAAACCCAAATAGTGATCTTCCCAGGAATCACTGAAGAGACAGATATCATCTAAGTATGCGATGACATCTGAACGATGAGAAAGAATTCGACGCATCATGCGAACGAAAGTAGCAGGGGCGTTCATAAGACCGAAAGGCATAACATTCCATTGAAATAGACCCCTAGGTGTTGAGAAAGCAGTAAGAGGTTTGGCATGATCTGCTAAAGGCACCTGCCAATAACCTTTCGACAAGTCAAGTTTAGTGAAGAATCTAGAATTAGAAAGTCTAATAAGTAGATCTTCTAGTAAAGGCATAGGTTCAGCATCGAACTTTGTGACTTGATTTAATTTGCGATAATCAACGCAAATTCGTATGTTCTTATCTTTCTTCCGGACAATAACCATGGAAGAAGAATATGGAGAAGTCGATGGTTCAATTATGTTTAATTGAATCATTTCATCCAATTCCTTTTCCACTTGTGACTGAAAGTGTATAGGGATAGGATAAGGTCTAACCCTAATAGGATTATTGTCGGTAAGAATTATGTCATGTTCTATGACATGCGTGTGACCAGGGATGTCGGTTAGAACATCCTTAAATGTCTGTAACATCGACGAGACTTGACGATGTTCATCAACAGAAAGATTAGGAGAGATGGAAACGTTTTTCCAAGATTCCATGGAATGTAGTGGAACCACTGGAAGAGGAAGATTGACATCAGAAAAAACAGATTCCTCATCCTGTATGACAGACAGCGATGAGTAATGACCGTGAGGTGCAGGAGCATCATCCGTTGCCTGGAAAATAGGCAGCAAATAGTCCGGACGTTCGTGAAATTCCGAAAGCATGTTTATGTGGAAAGTTTTATGCTTCCATCAATATCGACCACATAGTCAACATCGGAAATCCGAGAGACTATTGCATACGGACCTTTCCATGCAATAAGAAGTCTATTTTCCCTACTGGGGAGTAGGACGAATGCTTTGTCACCTGGACAAAGTTGTCGTAGACATCTATTCTTATTAGCAAACTGCCTTGCCTTCTCTTTAGCAATTTCTGATGAAGCAGTTGCTAGCTTACATGCCTCAATGATCTTTTGTCTAAGAGCAATGACATACTCATATGAGGATTGAGTGTCATCGCTAATATCATCGGCAGTGATGAGATCGTGTAATAAAGACATAGGGCCGCGTGGACGCGCGCCAAAGACAAGTTCGAAGGGAGAAAATCCTGTGTGTTCGTTAGGGACTTCTCTATAGGCAAAGAGAGCCGCGGGTAAAACCCTGTCCCAATCTTGAGGATGATCTTCAGTTATCTTACCAAGCAAAGTCTTGAGCGTTCTATTCAAACGCTCAACTAACCCATTAGACATAGGATGGTAGATACTACTGAGAGATCGTTCAATATGTAAGGTAGACATTACCTGTGACATAGTGTCAGATATGAGTTGAGTGCCATGGTCTGACAATATTTCTCTGGGGAACCCCAAGCGAGAAAATATCAACCAAAGAGCATCTGCGATATCTGTAGTAGATATGCTCTTAAGAGGAATAGCCTCTGGCCAGCGTGTGCACATATCGACACATGCAAGGATAAACTGATGTCCTCTGGCCGACTTGATTTTAAAAGGGCCAATAATATCTATGGCCATTTTCTGAAATGGCCGAATAGGGATATCAGCAGCCTGGATAGGCGCAGCATGTCGTGGTTCTCTAGATTTGACCTCCTGACATACCTGGCATGATCGGCAGTAGATACGAATGTCCTTGTTAACAAAAGGCCATAAGAAAGCCGCAAGGACTCTCGACTTTGTGCGGGAAAACCCCATATGTCCGGCACATTGCGAGTCATGAGCATGTTGCAGTATTTGCACTCTCATACTCTTGGGAACAAGAATTTGCGAATGTGCCGACGTGGTCGAGTCTTGTACCGTACGTACAAGTACGCCGTTTCTCATCGCAATCCAGGATTTCTTTTGTGTATCCCTATTTGGATCACCTTTCTTCGCAAGAATGAAGAATTTTTTTAGAGAAGAATCTTCTTCTTGCAACTTTATGAATGAGTCACGTAAAATAATCAAGTGACTATTTTAACTATCTACTTCATTATTATCAGTTAATGAAGTCTGAGGTGGATCCAGAGCGTGTGCTCTTGTGACCACCGCGTTGGTAGCTTCAATGTTTTGCTCCTCCCAAACAGCAATCTGCTGTGGGGTACATTCCTTAACTTCGTGAATACGACCAATAATCAGGTCCGCAATAGGGTTTGGAAGAAGACACGCGTGAACATCTCCCATATAGAAGGGAGTAGAAATATGTATTATGGCAGTAGGATATTTTTCCAAAGTGCCACCAAATGTAACACATTTGATGACCTTTCCTGTAGCACAGGATGGATTTACAAGCGATTGTCTAACGCCAATAGTAGTACATCCAGAATCAAAAAGGACTGAGACTGGATTACTATTTACAAGACCCTTATGTAAGATAAGAGAACCTCACCCGTCATGCGCAACTGATGCAGCAGGGAGAGCGGCAAGAGGGTGACCACAGCTTAGAGTAGTAACGGTAGTCGGTTCAAACAGAGTACTGCATTGGGAACATTTAGTTGCCCTCCCAAAGTCAAAGGCGGAACATGAGTTAGCACTAGAGATTTTATTATCATCACCTTGTTTACATGCCCCCTGAGACTCTTGCTGTACAGAATTTGTATGTTGATATCTCTGTCTTTTATGTTGCGACCTACCGCGACCATTATTGCCTCTGCAATTATCATTAAACTCTCTATTGTAATTGTTATCCTGTTTTGAATTCCAGTTCCCATAACTGTTATTATCATCTCTATATTGTTGAGAACCTCTATTATTTTGGTTTTGAGGTCTCCGTGAAAAATAGTTTCCTCTATACTGACTCTTTTTGTTAAAATGTCTATAATTATTGGGAGTAGTATACCGTGCATGATTAGGTTGTCTCCAGTTCTGTTAAGAAGAATCACCCTGAAATTGATTGCTATGATCCTGAGCATAATTACGGTTACTCCTCTTATTAAAGTTTTGTTGGCGACCCTGAAATTTACGCATGAAATTTGGGCCATAGGGTACTGCCGAAGCAACTGGCAGACCTTCTTTTATTCTGAAGTTGCTAATGGTTACATGAGGATGCGCAGTAATATACTGGCAACAGTATTCTTCCATTTCTTTTATGTTTTTAGGCTTACGCTCATGAAGAAAAGCAAGAAAAGATTCATTGACAGAAGACATTATTTTGTCTCTTAGCAGTAAGTCCATAAGTGCTTCATACGTATTTTCTATCTTAGACAATTTAACCCAACGTCTAAAAGTAATACGTATCTTTGATATGAATTCAGAGAATTCTACTCCAGTTTCAGGCAACATATTTTTAAATTGAAGACGATAGCCGTCTTCGTTAAGTTGGTATTTCTTTAACAAGATTGCCCTGACAATCTCATAATTGTCCTTATCAGGTTCATCTACCATGCCCAACATAGTCAAAGCATCACCTTTAAGTATTTTGGACAAATGAAACACGTACAGTGATTTATCCAAGTTATGTATTTTACATGAACGTTCAAATCTCTCTAGATAAAACGTTATATCGTCAATGGAAGCATTGAATGCTGGTAGATTAAGCTTGAAATCAACAGCATTAGACTTATTAGAAGATGACCCCTTATTTGGATCATTAGCATTACCCATGTTCATCAACTTTAACTTTTCTAACTCCAAAGCTAAGAGTTTTTCTTCATGCTCCATTTTTGTTTTTCTCTCATCAGCCTCTCTTTGTAACTTCCTTTCTTCAGCTTCTCTTTCAAGTTTTTTATTTTCAATCTCTGCTTCTCTGTGTAACTTTTTTTCTTCAGCCTCAGCTTGTTTTTCTAATCTTTTATTTTCAGCCTCTTTTTCAAGTCTTTCAGCCTCTTTTTCAAGTCTTTTATTTTCAGCTTCTGCTTCTCTTTTTTGTTTTTCCATTTCCATTTGGAATCTCTTTTCATCCACTTGCATCTGCATTTTTAAATTCTCAGCTTCTATTTTCTTTTGCTCAGTTTGCTCCTTCATTTTCTTTTCTTCCGACTTCAATGCCTTGGCATATTGAACAGTCGCAAATACTTCTAACTTATCACCAGTCTTCCCAAGCGATTTACCCTGCTCAATGAAGTACTCAAATGTAGACATGTTGTCTAAAATCTGAGTCCAAAACCTGAAAAAATTAATTACCTTATTTCAAACTTAATAATAACAAGTCTTGAATCAGCACTTGTTTACTCACACCACTATATTATCATCCCAAGCTCTGTGGGAAACAAGTCTTAAATCAAAGAACTTGTGTATAGATCTTTTTGAAATATCATCAATCAACTCTTGATCATAGGTGCACTTCCTATTCAATAGTGCACAATACTATTCATCATTTATTTATCATCAGTATAGTAGTAGTGCATCAGCATAATCCATTATCCAATCTGAATTAATTACCATAAGTAATATTATTCATCATTTATTTATCATCAGTGTAGTAGTAGTGCATCAGCATAATCCATTATCAAATGTGAATTAACTACTATAAGTGTAACCAATGACTATGTAAACACAATCACAATGTAAACAATAACAATGTAAACATTAACAATGTAAACAATACAATGTAAACAATAACAAAGATTTAGTAACAATACGAAAACGTTCGCAGAAATCAACAAAAAATAAAGCGAAAATTAAAGGAATATCACAAAAAATGTGATGATATCTGCGACAATATGATACAAATACAAGACACCACAGTGTATAAATATAAATGGTGTATAAAACTAAACAATAGAAAAGAGAAGATCTACAAATACAAACAAATCAAAACAGAACTAAAGAATGCGGAAAAATAACGAAAACAACACTAACACATGTCGTCACAGCTAATAAAAATAGCAACAGAAGTCGCTTAGCAAATTTCGCTATAGGAAATTTGCCTACCCTACAGAACACTTTCAATAGAAGACCTCTATGACGTGGTATGATCTATAGGAGTCGCCACCCATCCAGACCCGCAGAAACATAAACATTTAAATATAAATATACAAATAACATATAAACATATAACATGTAAAGAAAAGAATGAGAAATACAGAAGACTCAGTAGAAGTATAAGGGCACAGTTCACGAACAAACAGGCCACTTAACTTATGGTCATCCAACCGTCAGCAGAGCCAAGAACATGTGAAGATCAACATTCTATGGACAGAAGATCCAACGTTGATCGAGCATGTTGATCTTGATGGTAGCTGCCAAGACGATGGTAGAACTTGAGTTTCTGATCCGTACAGGTAGTATTGTTACGGCACTTGACCTTCTTATCCAACAGTAAATTGCTTCAATCGGTACTTGGCCTTCTCAGTAAAGAACCCGTAGCAACCGGAACTTGGCCTTCTCAACAACTACAGCAACCTGGAACCTTGATAGCAGCAACTTGTGTTATCCGGCAATATATGTAACAACGCCGGGTACTATCAAACTTCTTGACTTCAGGCAAAAAGCTGCAATTTCGACATTAACCGGGCAACGCCGAGTAGTCTCAGAATTCTTTATGTTGATGTCTTGAAGAATGTTGAAGTGTTAATATCTTGTAGAATGAAGTGGGTAAGAGACCCCGTGTATGCTGGCACCAGACCAAACCAGCTTATGGCCACCAAATGTTGCGTAGCAAATGTGTTGCGTGTATATGTCCCGTGGATGATTTTACATTTGCCACACAAATGTTGAGGATGTTATTTCTCATCTTCTCGCCAAAGGTATGATAATGCTGGCACTAGAAGCGTGGTGTATCACCCTCAGACACCAGGGATGATGAGGCAGAGTAATATGGTGTCTTTGGTCTGGTTTAAGTGTGTGACGTAAGGATAGAGTCAGATAGCTACAGTATCATACATGGACGTCACATCAGATCATAACGTGTAAAGTCAATAAAGCTTTTAACAGCAGTGATGTTTTGGTAATATATATATTGGGTACGCCACAATGACAAGGTGCAGGGACATCATTATGCAGAAACATCACAGGTATGGTACAACAGTCATCATTTCACTGACGTAGTCAGTACAACAAGGAACATCAGACAGCATCATGATAATGGTGAATCGATATGCATGTTATGACATCATAATCAGCCGTAAATGTAGTCAGGCAGAAAACTTCCTCCCTTTCCATAATAGCCGTGGGATTAAATAGGAGATTAAATCCACTCTCCTTTACTTGACTTCAGCAAGACAGGCATGTCTTCTGACGTCATCAAAAAAATCCTCAAAGTTCCTTTAGTTACCAAAGATATCAAATCTCGAACAAGCAGCAGAGTTCAACAAGTAACTAGTCCTTAGGACATGCATCAACCGATGCATAGCAGCGAACGTGATTCGTGAGCTAAGAAAACTTCTCACAGCGTAGACTCTACAACAAGCAGGCTACGAAAAATGTCAACATCAAAAGATGGCGAAATGTTATTCAAAAGTAATTACCTTTGCTTCAGGAAATAAACCACATAACTCACAGGCCTCCAGGCACTTAGAATCACAACAGAGATATATCATCTCAAAAGGAACAACAATATGTAGAGGACTCTCTTTTTCCTGAATAGAATAAGCACGGACGCTAGCAAAATTTTTTTTTTTTTTTTTTAAATACCTTTATTCAGGTCAATATATCAATGTTATTTACAAAATTTTTACAAATATCACATAATGTAGGATCAATAATAAAGTAACCCCCCCCCCCCCTCCCCCTCTCCCCAAACTATCATTGCGACAAGTCAATAACTATAATAAACAATATAACAATATAAAGTACCAAATTATTTAAACAATATCACAAAATAAACCTACTAAAGATAAACATACTAAAGATAAACCCCCTCCCCCCCAATAACTTTATTCAAGTCAATGTTTACAAAGGTACATGTTATACTACATGGATGATGAATGAAGATGAAATGATTGATGATACATTGACTAAATGATGATGACACCCTACCATGAGATGAGGACATATGTTATGGAGTATTTACAACCAAAGCTACCTGCTTTGTATGACGACCGAAGGGTCAATAAGGGTTATTAATTATTTATTTCAACAACAACAAAAAATTTCAAATTTGTTCTGTTATGTGTTGCGTCATACGTTCGTATATTTGTGTAAATATTGTACTGTCATAATGTCCATTGTCGTATACAGCTCTGTTCCTACATGTCCATACAAGGTATCTAAAGTCAGCTAACAAAGTCAGTAGCTTAAGTTCTATTCGTCTCGTCATCTGTGGTAACGTGTTCATTGTGACTGCTCTATATAAATTAAGTGTCTGTTGTGAGTGTGGGGCTATTAATTTCCTTAATTTGTTTAAAGTGGGGGCCACTGTCTTACATGTGTAAAACAAGTGGTCTTCTGTCTCTGTAATGTTGTCACTGCATAATTTACATTTGGGTGCTGGTCTGTTTGCTTTTGTTAGTGATTTGTTCGAAATTGGTGTTAAACTATGTAGTAGTCTGAAGGTGACTTCTTTTGCTTGTGGTTTAATGTCTAATGCGTGAATGTTTGTAAAACTCTGTGTGTAATCAGTTATAAAGAGGTTGTACCCTCTTCGTGTGTTTATAGGTGTTTCCCGTGCTGCAACTAGAAGTTTGTATATAAGTTTGGTATCTTGTTTTATTAAGTGTTTGTTCCCCTCTAAATTTTTCAGACATATTGCGTAAAAAGGAGGTGGTGTCCCAAAAAAATGGGGTTGATTATTATTTAATTTACAAAAACTTGATAGTTTTAACCCAATATAATAGTGTGCCAGCGGGTATAGACCCGGGCTCTTTATAACTTCCCCTATATATTTAATTCTTAAAGCTTTAATTTTAGTATTTATGTCCTGTAGAGCTATCCCCCCTTTATTTTTTGGTTGTATTAAAATAGCGTGCTTAATACTGTGCCAAGTGTTCCTAAAAATAAAGGCCCTAATTAGTTTATTTATTTCCTTTATAATCTTTTTAGGTACCATCTGTACGTTTGCTATGTATATTATTTTTGGCATAATAAAACAATTAACTATAATACTTCTTCCGAAAATGGTAGCCGTTTTATATTTGTAAATTTCTAGCATATTTTGGATTTTCTCTATTAATTTTGTCCATGTTTCTTTATTGGGGTCTTGAGGATTAAAAGAGAAGTTAATTCCATAAATTTTAATTTTATTCACTACCGTTAATTGAAAAGGGAAATCTGACCTATTGCCCCATTTACCTATTCCCATTATGCTAGACTTTTGAATATTTAGTTTGGATTCGCTAGCGTATCCAAACTCTGTGAAAACCTCTAAGATATTTTTTTATAGAATCCTTTGTTGTTGGAAAGAATATCGTATCATCGGCGTAGGCCAGCAATTTTCTTTCCCCTGCACCGGGGACAAAAGTCCCCGTGATATTTGTGTCTTGTCTTATTCTTTCCAACACAGGTTCTAACGTTATTACATATAACAAGGGCGACAGAGGGCATCCTTGCCTAACACTTCTCGTTAATTTAAATGTTTTGGTTAAACTATGATTAATCAATATTTTACTTTCAGGTTTTTTATATAGGATTTTTATCCATGATCTAAAGTATTTCCCTATATTATTAGCTTTAAGACTCTTATGTAGGAAGGCATGTGATACTCTATCAAATGCCTTTTCCTGGTCTAAAGATAATATGGCACTCTGGCACTGCCTATCATGTGTGTATGTAATTAGGTCTCTAATGAAATGTGTGTGTCTGCTAATGTTTCTACCATGTACTTTACATTGTTGATCTGAATGTATCATTTTGTGCATGTGTGATTTAAGCTTCAGAGTAAGTGCCTTGGCTAGGATTTTGTAATCAGTATTTAAAAGGGAGATAGGCCTAAAATTCTTAATTGACTTTTTGTCATTACTGTCCTTGGGGATTAAAGTAATGTAAGATTGATTCAAACTCTCTGGGAGTTCCCCTTTTAAAAAAGCTTCTTCAAATGTTTTGATTAGGATGGGACCCAAACATGGGAAGAAAAACCTGTAAAATTCTGCTGTTAGCCCATCCGGCCCGGGTGCTTTATCTTTTTGAAAAGTACTAAGTGTCACAGAGTGCTCGAAGATTTCGTCTAGATTATTTTTTAAATTCCTTACTTTTCTATTCCTTCACATTTAGTCTGTTTTCTCTACAAAATATTTGCACCTGCGATCGTTTCTTTAGCTGTTTTTCAAGTCTTCACTAAATAGTCCTGTCATACTATCCAAATTTTATCTTCTTCTACAAAGGCATTAGACGTTATTTCTTTAGGGATGTCTATACGATTTATTCGCTTAGTCGAAACGACAGTGGTTCCCAGAGTATCATATTTCCGTGTTCAGTGGTCAACTGGAGACCGTCGATAAATCTTTTACGTGTCTTAGCATGAGACGGGAAATAATTAACTCTTGGCGTGGGAACAGGAATATTTTAACTTCATGCGAACGAATGCTGAGTTTTAAGATCACTTGCTGATTAACCGTCGAAGACAACGCACGCTTAGAAGTTATAGAATAGAAACCTCAACTTACCTCATATCTACAAGTATATGTGATTGAGAGTAAACGCTAATAAGTTCTATTTCTTAAGCTGTGATAAAGTCCTGAGCGGTAAGCAAACTCTCAGTATTCGCTTAATTAGCTAACTCTAATATCAAGGGATTAGTTAATGGATGTAAAGTGTGAAATACTAAATATTGTGGTTTTATTTCTTTACATTAGATAGATAGCGATTTTTCATTTATGTATTTTGAATGTTATTGATGCATTATAATTATGTAAGTATTGACTGATATCTGAAAGTACTACATTCTAATGATTTTGAGAAAGCTGTTGTGAACGAGAGAAGAACCATGTTGTTCAAGGAACGAGTGAATGAAATAGCATTCCTCCAATGCAGTCACGCATGAACGCACACGGCCAGGCGTCTGCTTATAACAAAGGTTGACCTGACTGACCCGACCAGTGTGAGACTACCGCTAGACAGGAATTAGTAAACAAATGGACAGTCGCCTTTAAGGAAAAGACTGACGTTACCGGTTCAGGTAAATATATTATTAGGCACCATTCTGAGACGAAATGTCCAGAATGGCTGTAGTTAATATATCTGTATAAAACAGAAGATTGATTACCTGCATTATCTTCCACAGCCCAGTTGCAGAATCCTAGCCAGTTTCTGGATTTTGATTGCTGTAAATTGTTGCGAGTAAACCACCTAGTTGCTCTATGCTACAGAGAGAACTAGTGCTTACGTCTCAAACCATCTAGCGGTGTTCACAAGTCAGCAACCCTGAGCAGTCTACAGCATATAAGCCTCCAACACATCGTCAGCACCTGAACAGCATAACGCAACTTCACAGCCAGGTGAACGAACAGCCTAGTCATCTCTTGGACTGTAGCCCCACTGAATCAAATTCTCCAGTTGGTAATCCCTACCTACTGAGACGCACAGGAGAAGTCCAAGCAGATAAGTCTACTTAAAACCCACACGAAATAGCCGTAGGAATAACACTTTCGTCAGTGAGGAAAATAGCCTCTTAATTCTTATCTGAACCAAAGACACTGACAGTTCTAAATGTCCTAATATTTCTTTTTTCCAAAGTATATGTCAACATTGATTTTATTTTCCACTGTAATTAAAGTAATTATGTACATTCTGTAACTCACCATCCTTCTGAGTTTGACTTAGTAGATTGTATGTTCTGTTCAGAAAAACCTACTCAACCCTCTTTGTATTACCTGTTACTACTAGTTCATCTTCAAAAAGATTTGAGTAAGAAAGAGTTAGTCGTCGCCAGAAAAATACAAGAGTTGGTAGTCTAAAAGGTGAGAGAATCACTGACCCCAACCTGTGCCCTTCTGTTAACTCTTTCCCTCAACACTAGCTCACATCTGTGAAAACTAGTGTCTAAAGGTCGATGCGCTTTCTACACATCTTCCTTACTATACAAAACTCTTTATGCGACAATTGGATTCTCATTCAACGTCAATTAGAGACCAACCATCAACTATATCTGCGACACTAAGGGCCCCTTGCAAATTTTCTAAAGTTAAAGGTTGATCTAGCCTTTCACTTTCCTCATCACTTAAACGTCTTGTGTATTTTAGAAATTTGTCTTGTATGTTTGCATCACTTTCTTCTTTAGTATATAGCTGCTTGTAATATTCGAAGAAAGCGTGACTAATATTGGTATTGTCTGTGTGCCGTATTCCTTTTATGTCAGTTATTTCGTGAATCTGTCTACTGCGCTGAATGTTTTGCTCTACTGCTAAATATTGCCTACTAGGGATTTCCTGCGTTATAGTGTGTAATTTTGTCCTAAGTAATGCTACCTGATAGGTATACTGTTTATATTGATCTAACTGCTGTTCTAAGGTGTGTATGTGAGGGTTCGTGTTGTCTAAACTCTTAGTTAAACTAATTGCTTCTTCTAAAATCCCCTCTTCTTTTTTAAACTTCCTATGTATATGTGTAGCCAAAATCTGTGTCCTATCCCTTAATGTATTTTTTAACATGTCCCAATATTGTGCAATGTTGTTATTGGGAATGTCTTGTGCGTAACCTTGTATCAATTGTATTATTTGCTCTGTGTAGTAAGTGTTTTTAAGTAAATTATTGTTAAATTTCCAATGCGGGGATCTCTTTACTTGTTTATGCGTGTGCCCCGTACTTAAAGATGCATAAACTGCATGGTGATCTGTGAATTTAAGAGTGTTCATTATGTGGTATATTTTGTGTATATTATAGTCACTAGTGGTGTAAATTCTATCTAATCTTGAAGCCAGTCTAAAATATGAGTTCGTCTTGTCATAATATGTAAAGGTTTGTTTATTGGGTTCTATTCTTCTGTATGCGTCTGAAAGGTCATGTTCGTCTAACATAGCCTGAACTTGTCGTACAAGTAAAGACTTTTCTCGTGTCTGCGCTCTCGTGAAGCCTCCAGACCGGTCAAGGTCGGATAGAATACAATTAAAATCCCCCCCTAAAATTTTCCTAGTCCCCTTGTAATGTTCCGATAGTATGTCATGTAATCCGTCATAAAACTTAGGTCTGTCAATTTTCGTCGCTGGTGCATATATGTTGATAAGTGTGTGTATGTCTTGTTTGTTGTGTTTGTTTTGTATTTGTATAATGACAATTCTGCCATCATTGTCAGTTCTGTGATGCACTGCATCCCAATCTTCATTAATTTGAAGGATGGCAACACCAGTATGGCAGGTGCCCCGGGCGAACCAACCATGCTTCAGTCCTAATCTAGTTGTTATTTGACCCGCGTGATAGTTTGTAGTGACACCGGTTTGCTGTAGAAGCAAAAAATCGGGTTTCTCTTTTTTAATCAGTTTAATTACATGGTCCAGCTTATTTCTCAAACCATTGATATTGAGAGATATTATCACTAGACTGCATGTCGGAGTGGTAAGCAGAAGTTGGCCACTCGCTATAAACTGTCTACCTGGCAAAGTGGCAGAGTGGTCACTTGCCATATCTAAACTATTTGACAAAACGGGGACTGAGTGCGGACCGTCTGTCTTTTTTGAATTACAAAGCAGAGTAGTGGTCTGGGGCTGGCTATCCGCTACAGGTGAAATACTCAACAAAGCACTAGTTGATGGTTTATCATGTGTTGTAAAGATTGTAGTAGGCAAAGTGATAAACTGGTCATTTATTACACATGGCTTGCACAGCATAGCGGTGACCGTAGGCTGACCGCTTTCTGTCGTAACTAGGCCACTCGACACATTCATGTTTACATTGCTTGACGAGGCGGTGCATGAGGGCTGACCTGCTAACCTAGTTACATGACTGCTTGACGGTATAGTGACTGAAGGTTGACTATCCGTTCTGCACTGATAATTTAGGCTAGACGCAGATGAAACCGCGTCGCCTAACCCTCCCACCCCAGTACGGGGGGGAGTTGTCTGCTTAAATGAAACTGTGCGCATGTTAAAGTGTGTGTATTGTGAACAAACTAACTATCAAAAAACTATTTACAGTAACACAAACCTTAATAATACAATCTAACACCACTCCTAAACTATAGGTGTTGGCACACTTTACTATAATAAAATACATTCTTATTTTTATTTTTATTATGGACAGTTGCACTTGGGTCCACTTGAGGGGGCACATCTTCCCACGCACTGGTAGTCTATTGTTCAAACTTCTAGCAGGCTCACAGGGGAGGATAGCTTCGGGGTGCAGTTCAGGCGTGCCTTCACATGCACCGTTCGTCATAGACCCTCTCACATGTCTCACCTGCTCGGAGCTTGAATCTTCACACATCTCGCACTGGGCCCCAGTGCAGGGAAGGAAGGCTTGTACGGGCAGACTCATGCGTCGCTCACGTCATCAAAAGGCTGGCCATCTATAAAGATGCTGGCTTGCGACATGATCGCCTCCATGTCTTCGTCTCCTTCTGTTTCAGTCACCCAATTTATACCAACTTGGGTATTTGTTGGCACTTCTGGGAAACTAGATTCTGCCGGCGACCCTCCTGCTGGCTGTTAGGTCGAGATGTGTTGCGTTCATCGACGACAGGTGTCGATGAAACCCATCTCGGGGATGGCTCTAGTGTAGTCACCCTCGGTGGTGGTGATGGTGGCAGGTCGCTTTTGCTCGGGGAACACTTCCTCGGCGACCTACTGTCACTACGTTTGACTTCTTTCGTCTTCACAGGCTCTGTTGCCTGAAGCAGGAATCTCTTCCTGTTTATTTCTTTTTTCTCCCTCTTGTTGTTTATCACTTTTTCAAAGTCGTCACCCTCACTGGCGTCTGGGCTATCTGGCATGGGACTCTCTTCTCGGTGGTTCTTCTTGACCGGTGTTGCCCTGCCTTGCTCTGCAGGCGTTCTGTCCACCACCACTTCCTCTTTCCTCACTTGTTTAGCCTGGGAGGCAGGTGTCCGCTTCTTTGGGCACTGGCTTACCCAGTGGTCGTCCCCCCCACAAATGGCACATTGGGTTTTCCTCCCGGGTAGGGACACCCATACCCTCTGGAATTTTTCTGTTGGGCCCTCCATTTTTAGGTTAACAAAATGAGGCACCTGATGTGCCGACGGCTTGAACAAAAAGTTCCACTTGTCCTGGGCGGTTTTTACTCGTGACACTTCCGCCTCTTTGTCCCCTGTCACCGCTGCTGCAATTCGCTGGGCCGCCTCTGCTTTCATAGTCGGGGGCATCCAGTTGAGTGTCCCCTTGGATTTTTCCTTATCCAAGTGTGCAATGTAGACAGACATTTGTGGGTTTGTCCATTCAAATTTCTTGCCATGCAGGCCAGCGAAATGCTTCATCTGGGCAGCTGCTGTTAGCGTTGCGAACCACTTGAATGGGCCCGCAAACCTGTATAGTGTGGCGACGCCACTCGTACCAACACCAGCTGGTCCGGCCAGAATGCTGGCAATCAAAGAATATGAGGCTCTATTAGCCTGTGGCCCGTTTACAGAGATCACTAGTGTTCTTGGTTTATGTAGCTCACCTCCCTCCAGGTCTTTCTCCATGTTGAGTACAAAAATTGGCACTAATTGGTGCGGGCATTTTTATATTTTTCCTTCTTGGTTATAAAAACCAAATTAGAAACAAGAAATACAAGTTAGCCTAAGCTAAAGCCTAAGCTAACCACAAAAACACCAAAGTCCAAGAAAAGCACACACAAATCCAAGAGCGACGCTAGCAAATTTTCGTCCTGCTCTCAAACGAATCTGCCACGGACTGCGGGCGGAAATCACGCTAGCAAAATTGCGTCCTGCTCTCAAACGAATCTGCCACGGACTGCGGGTGGAAATCCCGTTCAGACCGCAACCAAACTTTAGACATGCGCAGAAACGCGCGATTCGAATACAGCTCAGATAATATACGAAGATAGTACCTTCTCGAACATTGCCTTCAAAGGATAGGAATCGAAACATTGCAAGTTGCCGAATGCTTATCAAGAGAAGTGGGCCCGAGCGCTCCAAACATGGACATGACTTAAAATCGCTCCATATATGGACTTGACTTAAGACCGCTCAAACACAACTTATCGGCAACCCACGCCAACAAGAAAAGCGAACTACTTACAATAAAAAGTGACTATAATTTTCTCAAGTTATTTCCCTTTGCATAAGAAAAATATAAAGTACACTGAATAAGTTGCGACATTCTTGCGCAACACCTAGTAAAGAACAAAGTGATATGTGAACTTATCTCATACACCTAGTAAAGAAAAAAGCAATATGTGAACTTATACACCTAGTAAAGAATAAAGTGATATCTGAACTTATATCATACACCTAGTAAAGAATAAAGTGATATGTGAACTTAACTTATAAACCTAGTAAAGAATAAAGTGATATGTGAACTTATCTCATACACCTAGTTAAAAAAAGCAATATGTGAACTTATCTCATACACCTAGTAAAGAATAAAGTGATATGTGAACTTATCTCATACACCTAGTAAAGAATAAAGTGATATGTGAACTTAACTTATACACCCAGTAAAGAATAAAGTGATATGTGAACTTAGCTCATACACAAAGTACAGAATAAAGTGATATGTGAACTTATCTCATACACCTAGTAAAGAATAAAGTGACATGTAAACTTATCTCATACACCTAGTAAAGAATAAAGTGATTTGTCAACTTATCTCATACGCCTAGTGGAGAATAATTTGATATGTGAACTTATCTCATACACCTAGTAAAGAATATAGTGATATGTGAACTTATCTCATACACCTAGTAAAGAATAAAGTGACATGTGAACTTATCTCATACACCTAGTAAAGAATAAAGTGACTTGTGAACTTAACTCATGCACCTAGTAAAGAATAAAGTAATATGTCAACTTATCTCATACACCTAGAGGAGAATAATTTGATATGTGAACTTATCTCATACACCTAGTAAAGAATATAGTGATATGTGAACTTATCTCATACACCTAGTAAAGAATAAAGTGACATGTGAACTTATCTCATGCACCTAGTAAAGAATAAAGTAATATGTCAACTTATCTCATACACGTAGTGGAGAATAATTTGATATGTGAACTTATCGCATACACCTAGTAAAGAATATAGTGATATGTGAACTTACCTCATACATCTAGTACAGCATAAAGTGGCATGTGAACTTTTTCGAACATATCTAACTAACACTAAAAAAGTAAAGGAAGTCCTGTAGCAGATACTGCCATAGGGTAGCGAAGTGCTATAGACTTCACTATACAAGGTCCAGCATCGAACGGTGGGGTGACCAGCTCCCTTCTTCACTGCTTTTTCCTTCACTAACTCAAGAGAAAAAACAGGTACACATTTACAGCTGGATAGATTGGAGTGTTTCGATACCGTGAATAGAACCGTACATAATAAATGGAATTATGAACTTGTCTAACGGACACTACGTGTACCGAATAAAAGGAATTACGAACATGTCTAACTAACACTACGTGTACCTAATAAAGGGAATTGTGAACTTGTCTAACTAACATTATTTATACCTTATAAAGAGAATTGTGAACTTGTCTAACTAACATTATTTGTACCTAATAGAGGGAATTGTGAACTTGTCTAACTAACATTATTTGTACCCAATAAAGGGAATTGTGAACTTGTCTAACTAACATTATTTGTACTTAATGAAGAGAAATGTGAACTTGTCTAACTAACACTACTTGTACTTAATGAAGGGAATTGTGAACTTGTCTAACTAACATTATCTGTACCTAATAAAGAGAATTGTGAACTTGTCTAACTAACACTACTTGTACTTAATAAAGGGAATTATGAACTAACTAACACTATTTGTACCTAATAAAGAGAATTGCGAACTTGCCTAACTAACACTACTTGTACTTAATAAAGGGAATTGTGAACTTGTCAGACAAACACTACTTGTACTTAATGAAGGGAATTATGAACTTGCCAAACTAACACTACTTGTACCTAATAAAGGGAACTATGAACTGTACCGAATACATTCCTTCTGAAGTTGTCTTAAAGACTTGTTTGTTCTTCTTTAGAACAGTTTATTTCACTTATAAATAGACATGAATTGACTCTTTTGTAGTTTTTGTATATAAACTCTTAGACATCAAGAATATATATATCTTAATATAGCCACAGAACAACCTTATTAATGCCAGTGGCCTATCAAACTGGTGCTTACCTTTGTTATGATCTCTAGGATCAAATTTATTAAAGTTCTGTGGTGCCTTAAAATTATCTACCTGTTTCCTTTTGTTACCTGATACCTCTGCTTGAGCTGCTTGATACCTTTCAGCGACATTTAGCAGCTCACCCAGTCTCTCTGCACCTTGTTCCATGAGAAACTTTCTCAGGTCTGGAGCCATGGACTCTCTTAGTTGTTCTATAAGGATCATTTCCTTAAGATCTTGGGTTTTCCCCAGAGAAGTCAATTTCTCCAAGTATGTCTCTAACCGTGCAGAGAACTGGTGATAGGTTTCACCTGACAGTAGTTTAGCATTCCTAAATTGTTTCCTATAAAATTCACCATTCTTTTCATATCTTAACAAAAGAGCCTGCTTTAGCATGTCATAATTCTTTTGATCACCTCTGCTCATTTTGGCAAAAACTTCATAAGCTGCACCACGAAGTCCTTGAGATAACTTCAAGCTCCACCTTTCTCTCTCTAACCCATATGTGGTAGCTAATAGTTCATATCTATTTAGATAGCTCTCGATATCATCGTCTTTCTCAACAAAATGATCTAAATGAAAGTTCATAGCTGAGGTTGAGGCTCCCTGACTAGCAGTAGTATCTGAGGCAAAGGGCTGGCACTATTTTCAGGAGCATGGCCTTGTAATTCCAGCTCCCTTAGTCGTAATTCGTGCTCCCTTTGCAATCTTCTATCTTCTGCCTCCCTTTGCTGTCGTTTTTCTTCTGCCTCTAATGCTTTTGCCTCTTTGTCAGCCTCAATCTGCAGCCTCTTAGCCTCAGCCTCTGCCTCTAATTGTAACTTCTTAATTTCCTTTTCAGCCTCTAACTTTCTAATCTTCTTTCTTCACGTTCAATATATTTGTCACATTCCGTAGTGACATAGGCAATCATAACTTGCCCGTCCATTCCTAACTCTTTTGCAGCCTGCATAGCAGCAGATCGAAATTTTGCCAGGTCGGCCATTTTCTAACAGGCAAATGTAAACAATATCTAACTAAACAATTCAATCTCTAACTAAATATCTAAGGACAACCACAGGCACTGAGAGCTCAACCTTATTTATTTTCACCCAAGGATACCTTTTAAATTTTTATTATTCCCAATATATATAATAGGAGAAAGTTCAATATCCCGGGAGCGAGACCCCAATATATGTGGTAAAGTGGGATGATATAAATATTTATAGGGGACTTAGTGTACTGACTGAGATCAGCTGTGAAGGTATCTGTATCTAATAGGTGTAGTGTTTTACAGATAACCTTACTTTGCTACCACATTTAAACCTCAGTCAGAATTATTCTGGAATATTGTGATGACTACGTTGAATGTCTAGAGTTATGATAATGATGAAGTGTAAGTCACAACAACAACAGACAGATAAACAATTTAATTTATTCCACAACACTTTACAACACTGTGACACTCACACACATATAACACTCTATAAGACTATCTTAAATGAGTCAAGTGTTAAAGTTTAAAAATATATGTATGAATTCCTTTCAATAATAGATATCCTGATTCGACTACACAGTGAACCAGGAATCACAATCAAATGTAATTACAAGTTGTATGTACACAATTTATAGATATGATCTTTGTGTTGACATATTTTATTATTATTATTCTATGTGTGTAAGTTGTGAAGTAGTACTATGAGGTAATACTCGCTTTTTCAAGCTAGGTTGTTGTTTGTCATCATGACTTCAAGTGTTTGCTTATGGTGGAAATCGTATTGGGAAAAGTTCACAGTTCCTGTCATTTGAAACAATTTATTGTCCCTCTTTAATTAATATACTGTCAATTTTAGAGGGGGGCACATAGGATTGAGCTGCTCTGGCCACAGAATCTTATCTGCTGTGATGGCGGCAGGAAACAGTCTCCTCTGCTCGCTTGCTTCACTGTGTTCTTGAGACACCTCACTGGTCGCTATCTGGACCAAGGGGTATGCTATCAACCTCTGGATTCAGCAAAACTCAGACCAGGTGCTGCTTCAATAAGTTAGGACCACGGTCCCTGAAACAAGAAGGTTGTACCTCCTACTTCAGAACTAATTTATAATCTATTTCTACACTGAGCACAATACATAACAAACACTGAGTTCAGAGCGGTAGGCCAACTGCTAGCTTCATCTGAAACAATTTACACCAGTATTCTTCTCCTTAATGGTTACTACGCCTCTGCAATTCCAGCATTAGTTCCTTCTAGTCAATAAGATAGGTGTCAGTGTACTATTTGGCGATCCCATGCAGATATACTTCTCTCCGACATGTTTTGTTCAGGTTGGAGCAATATCTAGGCTTTGCCTCATGTTTGCTACTGAACCACACACATATACAGACATAAGTTATCAATTCACATCCAATTTTCATCAAAAAGCTATCAAATATGTCAATCTTACCACAATTCATGGAAATAATAAACAAATACGTTGACTGGCGATGAATTATGGCACAAATTCCGATCTGCCTCTGTCCCAGGCTTTTATTTAGAAAAATATGAGCTGGATCTCAACGCACTGTTTCTTAGTAAGTTTATTTTAAAATGTGGCACTGAACAGACGCTCCTAATTGACTATATTAACGGGTCTAGCCAATAGGACCATGTTTACACAAGCTTTTGAAAAAATTTACCCTTCCTACGTTTTCCCTAACAACCAAAATTAGTATTTGCAGTCCGACTAATCGTGTTTCGCCTTACATATACTTCCCGCCAATCAAATAGGATGTAACTTATTGGCCTATTTCCCGTAAAATGGTGGTTTCAAAACATGCCACTGCGCAATTCTGATTTGGTGCTGTCAGACACCCTCACTATTTTCTTCTGGCTATAATTTGTTAATTCCTAGACTATTTGCGTAACACTTAACATATTCTTTGTCAGCAAGTCCTAAGGAACCCAAAAAAATAAATTTAATGGAGCTAAGTGGCTGCGTTCAAAATATGCATTTTCTTCTACCACCCGTTCACTTCGATACGATGTGGTGTCTTGGTACTGTCAGGCTTTCAGACATAAAACAGTATAATGTCATGTTTACTAATAAGCATTAAACAGGTTTTTAAACCTAACCCTCGTATTGGTAGTGTTTTTTATCACTGTCTATTTGAAAAAAAAGTTAGTGCTTCATGCCTTACGCTTGGGGGTGGCATTAATTTTATATCGCGAGACGCGTGTTAGTGTTGCATACGTTCCTCCGTTCAGCCCTCTATCTCTCTATCCTAATTCCATCTGTCTTTTCATTACGCAGTGTATAAAATGAAATTAATGCTAGTATTAATCTAGGTCATTAATCAGCTTGCGTATCTCAAGGTTTTCTAAGAAATACAGTACACGTTTTATTGTTAGAAAGGCGTGTATGCTGCTATAGGCTTTACTATCAAACGTGAAAGCGTTACAATTTTCAGACGACGTAGAAAAAAAGTGGGATCTCGAGTACAGTCCTTGTGACAGCACTGTTCTTTACCATTCTTCTTTCCCTTTTATTGAATTTATGTGTTAGGCTTTACATTTACCTTTTAATTTATATATGTGGATTTAGAATGTTTCACGACATATGGGGAAGAATTGTTATAAAGAAGTATGAGGAAGAATTGTTATAGAGATGTATGAGGAAGAAGTATGAGGAAGAATTGTTATAAAGAAGTATGAGGAAGAAATCGGAGGAAGAAGTCTGAGGAAGAATTATTATAAAGAAGTATGAGGAAGAATTATTATACAGAAGTATGAGGAAGAATTGTTATAAAGAAGTATGAGGAAGAATTGTTATAAAGAAGTATGAGGAAGAAATCGGAGGAAGAAGTCTGAGGAAGAATTATTATAAAGAAGTATGAGGAAGAATTATTATACAGAAGTATGAGGAAGAATTGTTATAAAGAAGTATGAGGAAGAATTGTTATAAAGAAGTATGAGGAAGAAATCGGAGGAAGAAGTCTGAGGAAGAATTATTATAAAGAAGTATGAGGAAGAATTATTATAAAGAAGTATGAGGAAGAATTATTATAAAGAAGTATGAGGAAGAATTGTTATAAAGAAGTATAAGGAAGAAGTATAAGGAAGAAATAAGAGGAAGAGAATAAAGGGGATATAACGGACGGAAAAAAGAATAAACTCAACCCAAAATAGCAAGAAAGGAAAGAGGAACAAGTATGTGAAATGAAAAGAAGAATGTGAAACGAAATATGCGAACCATGTAATGAACTAAGAAACGTCAAATTTGGTGTCTGTGTATGTTTGTTAGTGCATTTCTAACAAGTTGTCTCAGATATCGCTAAAAGAACTAAGTCTGGCGCCTCTTCAAACAATGTTCTTGGCTGGGTTGCATGATCAGGTGTACCAAAATCCATCTTCCAGACTTCTGAACTTCTTTATCCGATATTTGTGTACGAGATTCCCCCGCACAAAAATGGGCTGTTGCGAATAGCCAAACTCTGAAGAACTCTTAAACAAATAGCAGGCGAAACAGCAAGTTTATCTCTTCTTTTCTTTCCTTCATTTTCACACACATACATACACGAGTCCCCCCTTGGAATCACTTTTCCATTTTTCATGAACCCAGTCTGACTTGCCCCCCCAGCTGAGGGTTCCCCCCCCCCCCCCTCCTTTGCCCCTTTTTCTGTATCATTTGTTATCTTCAGCCCCCCCCCTTCTTCATTTCACACACATACATACACTGAGTTCTTCTTCAAGTATCATGCCTAATGGTACAGGCGATCATGTCTCGTCACCATTCCTTGTCTCAAGTACTATTTATAAATGCTGTTGTTGACTTCTGTCCGTGCCCTGATGTCTAAACTGTTTAGTATCTTCTCTTTTTGTCGTGTTGTATCTCTTTTTTTTTTCTTTCAGTATGTCCTGATGTCACGATATATTCCAGCTTTATTCTTCTCATAGCTGCCCAAAGACAGTGGTGTGCTCCATTCTAACTTGAGCAATAATCTGCCTTTGCGCATAAGCCACTTTCTGGATATCCTGTTTGTACTTTTTACTTGCCATGGTATTTTTAACATTCTTCTGTAAAACCACATCTCTGTGCCTGGTAGCACTATTCCTACTTGTTTATTAATTTATATCCACTTGTTTATTATGTACAATCATGAATCAAAACACTGGAAGCACGTTCTTCTTTTCTCTGTGCTAATACCATGAAAAATCGAACAAAGGGTTCATAATTAATTTATGAAGCAATTCAAGTATTGCTACCTGCTGTCGTGTTTTACTAATTTAAAATATCTGTCATCTCTTGATCCCTCTTCTTCTGGGTCGTCCTCAATTCCTAGTGACCCATCCTTTGAGCGCCATCTTCCCAGGTCAGAATTCGGGTTCACAAATTCTCCAGGCATACACTTTGCTTTTCCGGATAGCCAGTCATGAACAGGTCCGGCTCAAACAACGTATGCGACCTCTTCCTTTCTCGACAAGGCTTTTCTTGATTGGTTAGCTGTTTGTCCTTCCTTTCTCGACACGGCTTTTCTTGATTGGTTAGCTGCTTGTCCTTCCTTTCTCGACAAGGCTTTTCTTGATTCGTTAGCTGCTTGTCTCTGACATCTCATTTGGCCAAAGCTTTTACTTTTATCTAATTTTGATTATTAACTTAATTCTGAGTTTTCTTATTTCTTTGTAGACATTTGATTCTTTGTGCACTTAATACTAGCTTGAGCTGATACTGGTTCGCTGAATGTTCTGTTTAATTTCTTTTTGACTGGCTAAGCAGTTAGAGCGCTATCCTTTCGTGGCAAAGTTACTTAGTCCAGGGATCGAAACCTGGTATTGTCACGCTCCAGCTGTAAATGGGTGCCTGACTCTGATATCGAGTTAGTGAAGGCAAAAGCAGCGAGAAAGGGAACTGGTCACCACCCAACCTCATAAAGCTGGGACCTAACACTTAACTTCCCTACGGCACTATCTGCTATAGGACTACTGCCGTAGATTTGTGATAGGTGATTAAGACTTAGTTTGGTCCCTTCTGAATAGACATAGAAATAAGTGATAGCTCAGTGGGAGGTGATAAAATAGAAATAGATTTCACGAGTGAGGTGGAGGAAATATAGTCGATTCTGTCTCTGACACTCGAGAAGCTTCTCTCAGTCAGCCTATCATCTACAACAGAGTTAGATTAGTCAGACAAATCCAATATAATATATATTAATATATATGTTCATCACATACCCACACACATAAGTGACGACCATAGACGCACAAAACGTGAAACTATGACAAAATGAAAATATAGATAATTGGGAACGAACTGACCGCCACACTGATTAAGTTTAATTGAATTTTTAATTATCCTAATAAAATTCCATCACAACATATAAAATTACATCAAGCATATACCAATAGTCATAAATTCAATGAATTGCTACAAGAATGATGGACCCATTGGTATGATCCTTTCCCTCGATGTATAGCCCACAGTCCTGTTAGAAGGAAAGTGATAGCCCCAAAGAGTCACGGATACATATGATTTAGTCTAAGATTTCCCTTTAAAGGTATGAAGAGACTTGGATACTCTGATCTATCCTAAGGAAAAATATTGTTAGTAACAAAACAAACTTACATAAAGAAATTTAAGACAGCAAAATGGGTGCCAAAATACAACAATAAAGGAATCACTCAGTCCTGCATTCACTCTATTCAGTCAGCCGTGATCACGTGCTTTCATTCGTACTTACAGCTTTGGTAGCAACTTCTGGAAACACAATTTTTAGGACATGCACATACAGACTCTCCAATGGTAGTCTTGGCCAAGAGAACCCCAGTTCCAAAAAGACGGGTTGAATTCACTACTTCAGGGAACGTTTTCTTGGTTATACTTATTTTAGGATATCTGGTTCTGCCACATTAAAATTGTCCAGGCACGAACGTTAACAGCGAGCACAGTGTCAATAGCTTAGGTTTCTAGAAATGAGGAATGTCAGGTAACTGCCTTCTCTCAGTATAGGATTTTATTTTGTCACACCACCACTAGTCACAACTCCGTCGGAAGGTTACTGATATTAATATTTTGCTTGCCACAAGGGCTGAAATGTACTTGAGGTTTTTCTCTGGAAGAATTAAATCAGGCTCGATGGGCCCGTTACTTCATTAAATCTTAAAAAAAAAGTTTAAGTAATGGGTACTGTGTCGTTCTGGATGCCAATGCAATCTAGACAGGTTTTACTTTATACACCCAAGTCTTTAAGAAAAATTTTTTTTGTTCGTCACAGATACTTCTCCGTACAAAACGCTGGTAGAGTTGGGCTACCTCAGTTTTCACTGAATAAAGAAAAAGCAACATATATAATACTTATACATACTATGTACTCGGTTATAACTTACATTATAAACTGCAAGCGGAGAAGCTTGATGATAAAGGTGGATTTGAGCTGAAATGCGTGAAGCTGTATAAATAATATATATAACTTCTGCAACAGTGTCAGCTGCAGATCTTCAATGTTCATAGACAATAATAAATGCTCCCTTTCTGATGCTAGCAGATCAGATGTATACAATAAGTTCGTTTACTGTCTGCACGTGAATAGCATACTGGGCATACAGGTCAAACCGACCTTTATAACGTTTCTAAGTCTAACCATCTGACTTGGACGTGATCTCTGATATAACGAATCCTGGAACACAGACAATAGTCTTGTTGGTCTAGAGCGACCCATATATATATATAACTAGTTCAGGTATAAAGATACCGGTGGCGAAAAACCTAGTCAAAGTACCTCTCCATTTTGAATCACACAGGCGAGCAAAAGGCGACAAAATGACGAACTTCTAGATGATAGCAAAAAGTTCGATACAAGAGGAATTACCTTTCTTCGGAAATCAACCACGAACATATGCCTCCAGGCAGGCTTGAATAATACTGGGAAATAGTCTAGTTAGCTAACTAACTCACAAAGACAATGTATTTCCCTCAGAAAATCACAAGACGCAGGTTGCGTCCGCTCGCTACTCAGACCATTTCTAAACTGCCCCGAGCTGGGCGGAACCACAAACGAACTCCCAGTTTTTGACATGCGCAGAACTCATCTACGTGAGTATCAATTCACACAAAGCGATTTTAAGAACATTCGAGATAAAAGTCTTACACAGTCGCGCCTTTTATGGTCATGAACAGAAGCGCTAAGACAGGTTTCAGACATCTACTACAGTTGACTGATACTACCAAATAAGGAGATATGGTCACGCTTCGTTCAAGAAATTATAGACCGAACGTGTCTCTATACAAGAGAAGGCAAACTCCTAAAAAATTGTAGTCTCAATAACTCGGGTCATGTCCCTTTGACTGTAAAAAACATAATACACATTTCAGTCAAAAAATGATCATACATACGAAAAATGATCATACAAAGACTTTGGAAAAAGGTAATTATTTGTGCGTAACATTACCGCACCCTCCCGGGAAAAAAAAATGAAACATTTTTTTTTAAATCCTGGAGCCGGAAAAATCTAATCTCCTAACGCACGTATGATGCGCGGATATATACCTAACAAAATAGCTCAACACTTGGAGCGAAACTGAGATCATATCTCAGACTTTTAGAGAAAAAATTTATCTAAGTATACGCTTATATATTCCAGGAAGGTGCCACCAACACAAGCCACCATGATGGCAACATCATAATAAAAGTCAAATTACTCTCATACCAATATATGAAATTAAATATATTATTATGATATCATATAATGTGTTGTGCAAACAGCGGTGTAATATATTAATATACCGCACTATTTTATTACATTATATAATGCATCAGTAATTAATAAGTACTACAATGTTGTTCTTTGTTGACATAAACAAGCAATAGAAGATGTGGACATCATCCGCTCCCATTATAATATTGGACTGTATATCAGGAAATATATATATATGACAGAAGAATCATGTGGAATCGTGTGGGCATCTGGACAGAATGTCTGCCATCACATTATCCGAACCACGGATAGCTCGAACCGAGAAATGAAATGGTTGAAGAGCTATGGCATAACGAGTGGACCTCGAGCTCTTCAAGTTTTTGCTCTGAATAGCAGTAAGCGCTTTCTGGTCGGTTTCCACAATGAAATGTGCGCCTAGAAGAAATCTTTGTAACTTCAGAATAGACCATACCATAGCCAATAACTCACGGTCTAAAACCGAGTAATTCTTTTCTGCAGCATTTAATTTCCTAGAGATATACATCACCGGATGCAGAGTATCAGAATACTCCTGCATTAGTGCCGCCCCAATCCCAGTTGACGAGGCGTCACTTCGAAGAACAAAAGTCTTCTCAATAGTAGGTAACCTAAGAATAGGTGGAGATGAAAATAGGGCTTTAACCTGGTCCAATGAGGATTGACATTCTTTAGACCAGCGGATCAGATTAGGCGACCCTTTCTTCAATAAAGTAGAAAGCGGTGCCATAATGGAGGACAGATTCGGAATGAATCGTCCGTAGAATTGGATCAAACCTAATAGACTCCTTACTTGTTTCTTCGTTTTAGGGACCGAAATGTTAAGTATTTTTGAAACATTGTGGTCCTCTGTCTTTAAAAGACCACGACCAACACGATGACCTAGGAAAGAAATCTCACTAAATCCTATAAAGGCTTTAGAGGGTTTTGCAGTCAAGTTATACTCGCGAAGAGTAGACAGTAATTCGTATAAACCCAAATAGTGATCTTCCCAGGAATCACTGAATAGACAGATATCATCTAGGTATGCTATGACATCTGTACGATATGCGAGAATTCGCCGCATCATGCGTACGAATGTAGCAGGGGCGTTCATAAGACCGAAAGGCATGAAATTCCATTGGAATAAACCCCTAGGTGTAGAAAAAGCTGTAAAAGGTTTGGCACGTTCAGTTAGCGGGGACTTGCCAATAACCTTTAGACAAATCTAGTTTGGTAAAGAATCTAGAATTAGAAAGTTTATTGAGTAGCTCTTCTAATGAAGGCATAGGTTCAGCATCGAACTTCGTAACTTGGTTCAATTTGCGATAATCTACGCAAATGCGAATGTTATTATCCTTCTTTCGAACAATAACCATAGACGAAGAGTATGCTGAAGTGGATGGTTCAATGATTTCCAAACGTATCATTTCATCCAATTCTTTTTCGACTTGAGACTGGAAATGGATAGGTATTGGATAGGGTCTGACTCTGATAGGGATTATGATCAGTTAGCACAATGTCATGTTCAATGACATGTGTGTGTCCCGGGATGTCTGTAAGAACATCCTGAAATGTTTGCAACATCGAAGAAACTTGTCGATGTTCCTCAGCGGAAAGATTTGGAGAAACGGTCACGTTTTTCCAAGATTCCGTAGAATAAAGTGGGACCATAGAAAGAGGAAGATTGACATCAGAAAAAGTAGTTTCCTCATCCTGTATAACTGACAGAGATGAGTACTGACCATGAGGTACTTGAGAATTGTCCGTTGCCTGGAAAATAGGCTGCAAATAGTCAGGTCTTTCATAAAATTCCGTGAGCATATTTATGTGGAAAGTTTTATGCTTTCCATCAATATCGACAACATAGTCGACATCAGAAATTTTGGAGACTATTGCATATGGACCTTTCCATGCAATTAGAAGTCTGTTCTCCCTTGAAGGAAGTAGAACGAGAGCTTTGTCACCTGGACAAAGTTGTCGTAGACATCTATTCTTATTTGCAAACTGCCTTGCCTTTTCTTTAGCAAATTCGGAAGACGAAGTTGCTAGTTTGCATGCCTCGATGATCTTTTGCCTAAGAGCAATGACGTACTCATAAGAAGATTGAGTCTCATCGCTAATATTATCGGCAGTGATTAGATCGTGAAGTAAAGACATAGGGCCGCGCGGTTGCGCGCCAAAGACAAGTTCAAAAGGGGAAAACCCCGTATGTTCATTGGGGACCTCTCTATACGCAAAGAGAGCCGCGGGTAAGACCCTGTCCCAATCCTGAGGATGATCCTCAGTTATCTTACCAAGTAAAGTTTTCAGAGTCCTATTTAAACGTTCGACCAACCCATTAGACATTGGGTGATAGATACTGCTGAGAGACCTTTTAATGTGTAGCATAGACATTACCTGTGACATAGTGTCTGATATAAGTTGAGTGCCATGGTCTGACAATATTTCTCCGGGAAAACCCAAGCGAGAAAATATCAGCCAAAGAGCGTCTGCGATGTCAGCAGTTGAGATGCTCTTGAGAGGTATTGCCTCTGGCCAACGTGTGCACATATCGACACATGTAAGAATAAATTGATGTCCTCTAGCTGACTTAATTCTAAAAGGACCGATAATATCTATTGCCATTTTTTGAAAAGGGCGAATAGGGATGTCAGCAGCCTGGATAGGCGCAGCATGTCGTGGTCCTTTAGATTTGACCTCCTGACATACTTTGCAAGAGCGACAGTAAATTCGTATGTCCTTGCTCACAAATGGCCAAAAGAAAGCCGCAAGAACTCTCGACTTTGTACGGGAAAAACCCATATGTCCAGCACATTGCGAGTCATGAGCATGTTGCAATATTTGCAATCTCATGCTCTTAGGCACAAGAATTTGTGAATGAGTGGACGTAGTCGAGTCTTGTACTATACGTACAAGTACGCCGTTCTTCATAGAAATCCAAGACTTTCTATTAGTATTTTGATTAGGATCATCTTTTTTTGCTAGAATGAAGAATTTTTGTAAAGAAGGATCTTCTTCTTGCAATTTGATAAATGAGTCACGTGTAATAGTCAAGTGACTATCTTGGTCATTTACTTCATCATTATTAGTTAATGAAGTTTGAGGTGGATCCAGAGCATGTGCTCTTGTGACCACCGCATTGGTAGCTTCAATGTTTTGCTCTTCCCAAACAGCAATCTGCTGTGGGGTACATTCCCTAACTCCGTGAATACGACCAATAATAAGGTCCGCAATAGGGTTTGGAAGTAGACACGCGTGGACCTCTCCCGTGAAGAAAGGAGTAGCAATATGTATTATAGCAGTAGGATACTTTTCCAACGTGCCACCAAATGTGACACATTTGATGACCTTTCCTGTAGCAAAGGATGGATCTACAAGAGATTGCCTAACGCCGACAGTAGTACATCCAGAATCAAACAACACCGAGACTGGATTACTATTTACTAGCCCCTTATGTAATATAAGAGAACCTCTCCCGTCATGAGCAACATTAGCAGGAAGAGCGGGCAAAGGATGACCACAGCTTAGAGTACTAACGGTCTTCGGATCAAATAAAGTACTGCATTGGATACATTTATTTGCCCTACCAAAATCAAAAGATGAGCATCCGATAGCATTATGGTCTTTATCATTATTAACCTGCTTATCTGCTCCCTGAGATTCTTGTTTAACAGTGTTTGTCTGTTGATATTTTTTTCTCTTATGTTGCGATCTACCGCGACCATTATTGCCTCTGCAATTATCATTAAAGTCCCTACTGTAATTTTTATCCTGGTTTGAGTTCCAGTTTCCATAACTGTCATTACCATCTCTATGCTGTTGAGAACCTCTATTATCTTGGTATTGAGGTCTCTGCAAAAAATATTTCCCTCTATGCTGATTACCTTTGTGGAAATTTCTAAAGTTAACCGGAGTAGAATAACGTGTAGTATTAGGATGTCTCCAGTTCTGGGAAGAAGAATCACCCTGGAATTGATTACTATGATTCTGGGCATAATTACGGTTACTCTTTTTATTGAAATTTTGCTGGCTACCCTGAAATTTACGCATAAAATTTGGGCCATAAGGTGCTGCCGAAGCAACTGGCAGACCTTCTTTCACCTTAGAGTTGCTAATGGTTATGTGCGGATGCGCAGTAACATACTGGCTACAGTATTCTTCCATTTCTTTTATGTTTTTAGGCTTACGCTCATGAAGAAAAGAAAGAAAAGCTTCATTAACAGAAGACATGACCTTGTCTCTAAGTAGTAAGTCCGTGAGGGCTTCAAATGTACTTTCTGTCTTAGACAACTCAATCCATCGTAAAAAAGTAAGACGTATGCTTGAGATGAATTCAGAGAATTCAACTCCAGTTTCTGGTAACATGTTTTTAAATTTAAGACGATATCCGTCCTCGTTAAGTTGGTACTTCTTTAACAATGCCGCCCTGACAACCTCATAGTTGTTTTTGTCAGGCACATCTATCATACTCAACAAAGTCAAAGCATCACCTCTAAGTATCTTGGACAGATGATAAACATATAATGTTTTATCTATATTATGCACATTACATGCACTTTCAAATCTATCTAGATAAAATGTTATATCATCGATTGAGGGATTAAATGCTGGTAGATTAAGCTTGAAATCCTTAGCATTAGTCTTATCTGACACCTTATTTGCATCATTAGCATTACCAGCGTTCAATAACTTTAACTTCTCTAACTCTAAAGCTATGAGTTTCTCTTCATGCTCCATTTTTGCTTTTCTCTCATCAGCTTCTCTTTGTAACCTTCTTTCTTCAGCCTCAGCATGTAACTTTCTTTCTTCAGCCTGAGCCTGTAACTTTCTTTCTTCAGCCTCTTTTTCAAGTCTCTTATTTTCAGCCTCAGCCTGAAGTCTCTTCTCCTGAGATTCAGCTTCTCTTTTTTGTTTTTCCATTTCCATTTGTAATCTTTTTTCATCTACCTGCATCTGCAGTTTTAAATTTTCAGCATCTATTCTCTTTTGTTCAGTTTGTTCTTTCATTTTCTTTTTTTCCGACTTCAATGCCTTGGCATATTGAACAGTCGCAAATTCTTCTAATTTATCACCTGTCTTCCCAAGGGCTTTACCCTGCTCAATAAAGTACTCAAATGTAGACATGATGTCTAAAATGTGAGTACAGAACCTGAAATAATTAATTATCTTATTTCAATCTTAATAGCAACAAGACTTAATAAAGTGCTTGTATAATCACTATGTTTACTCCAATCTCTGTGGGAAACAAGACTTGACACCAACTTGTATTATCAAATGTATAATAATATCACAAGTCACCTCTTAATTATCAGTGCACTACACAAATCAGTGCATAACCATAAGTTATTTATCATAACTGCACTACAATAGTGCATAAGCAAAAAACCACCAGTTAGTTATGATAAGTGCACTATAGACCAATAGTGCATGAACATATATGTAACAATAGTGAAAGCTAACTATGCAAGAACTATGCAAACAATAACAAGACAATGTAAACAATAACAAAGGTCACCAACAATGTAAACAATAACAAAGATCAAAGTCAATGTAAACAACAACAAAGATCAAAGTCAATGTAAACAATAACAAAGATCAGAGTCAATGTAAACAATAACAAAGATCAAACAATACGAACACATTCGCATAAGTCAAATAAATAAACAGCGAAACTAAAAAGAAATGTGATGACAAAATGCGAAGATATGACAAACAAATGACGCTACAGTGTATACACAAAAATTTACGTAAAGAACTGAATAATAGAAAAGAGGAGACCTACAAATACAAACAATGAAATCGAAACTAAAAAACAGAAAGAAAGAGAGGAAAAAAAAAATATACAAAAAACGAAAATAAAGCACAACTCGTCACAACTAAACAGATATAGCAACGATTGTCGCTAGCAAATTTCACAGTAGGAAATTCGCACAGTCCCTAACGAAAACGCTAACAGTAAAACCTCTGTGACGTGGTATCTTCTACTGAAAGACACCGCCCAACCGAGAAAACCCGCAGAAATATAAACATATAAATATACAAATACAAATAACATATAACATGTAACCAATAGCAAAAAGTGTGAAAGAATTTAGAAGGCTCAGCTAGAACATAAGGGCACAGTTCACAAACAAAACAGGCCACTTAACTTCTATGTATCCAAAACGTCAGCACAGTTCAGAACAGGATGTGATCAGCATTCTTAGGACAATGATCCAACGTTGATCCATATCTGCTCTCGTAAACTGCCATGACGAAGGAAATGAGCTTCTGACAGGAAACAGCTTCTGAACTTGACCTTCTGAATTCTACAAATTGACTTGAGCACTTGACCTTCTGAATGTTATAAATTGCTCAAACCGGCACTTGACCTTCTGAACCCGCAACAGTACGTCTGAGACCGGAACAGTTGTTACGGCACTTGTCCTTCTTCTTAACAGATCAGGAAATCCATTCGCTCGGTACTTGTCCTTCTAGTTGTAGACAAACTTCAATACTGCCGAGCAGCGCCGGGTAGTTTCAAAATATTAACAACTGTCAGTAATGCCGCGTCTTTCAAAAAATTTCATCAAAGGTGATGAATAAAAACTGCAACGTTGTCTTGTAGTCTGCTGATGATGTCTGGGTTTGTTGACCCCCTTGATAGCTGGTATCAGAGTAAACCAACATATGGCCACCAAAAATGATAAAGGTGGATTTGAGCTGAAATGATAACTTGCCACCCCTATCGACACCTGATATTAAAGTGCAAGATGTAGGTGTCTTCTCTGATTTAGAATGTTGCTGTGTGTGTTGCAGTAGAACAGTTCACAGGGTACACCACAGGCAACATGACGTGTAGAGTCATAGAAATGGTAACTTCGCTTTAGGTTTATACCATTTATTGCACGCCACAAAACAGTCATGATATTTATGTCATCACCGGCATAGTATAACGAATGCAGCATTCAAAATCATATTAACTGATAGTCATGTAGGATTCAATACTCAATAGTTGTATTGTAAACAGATATCATAAAGTTCTGGTTCGTGAAGCTGTATAAATAATATATATAACTTCTGCAACAGTGTCAGCTGCAGATCTTCAATGTTCATAGACAATAATAAATGCTCCCTTTCTGATGCTAGCAGATCAGATGTATACAATAAGTCCGTTTACTGTCTGCACGTGAATAGCATACTGGGCATACAGGTCAAACCGACCTTTATAACGTTTCTAAGTCTAACCATCTGACTTGGACGTGATCTCTGATATAACGAATCCTGGAACACAGACAATAGTCTTGTTGGTCTAGAGCGACCCATATATATATAACTAGTTCAGGTATAAAGATACCGGTGGCGAAAAACCTAGTCAAAGTACCTCTCCATTTTGAATCACACAGGCGAGCAAAAGGCGACAAAATGACGAACTTCTAGATGATAGCAAAAAGTTCGATACAAGAGGAATTACCTTTCTTCGGAAATCAACCACGAACATATGCCTCCAGGCAGGCTTGAATAATAGTGGGAAATAGTCTAGTTAGCTAACTAACTCACAAAGACAATGTATTTCCCTCAGAAAATCACAAGACGCAGGTTGCGTCCGCTCGCTACTCAGACCATTTCTAAACTGCCCCGAGCTGGGCGGAACCACAAACGAACTCCCAGTTTTTGACATGCGCAGAACTCATCTACGTGAGTATCAATTCACACAAAGCGATTTTAAGAACATTCGAGATAAAAGTCTTACACAGTCGCGCCTTTTATGGTCATGAACAGAAGCGTTAAGACAGGTTTCAGACATCTACTACAGTTGACTGATACTACCAAATAAGGAGATATGGTCACGCTTCGTTCAAGAAATTATAGACCGAACGTGTCTCTATACAAGAGAAGGCAAACTCCTAAAAAATTGTAGTCTCAATAACTCGGGTCATGTCCCTTTGACTGTAAAAAACATAATACACATTTCAGTCAAAAAATGATCATACATACGAAAAATGATCATACAAAGACTTTGGAAAAATGTAATTATTTGTGCGTAACACTTGACTTATCGTTTAAAACTCCCGTGACATAAGGTATAATTCATAAAATCAATCATCATGAATTATAAATACATACGTATTTCGTCAATACTCAATGATGAATCAGTGCAGTTTTAAGTTAGTTTTAAAAATATTCTCGACTGAGTATTTAGCAGTTAAATTAAATTTATTTATAGCTGCATGAGTTTAAGCTAAAAATTATCATTTATTCTGCTTTCCACTGAAACACGTCCCTAGAGAATGTCTCTTCTTCTTCTTCCGTCCTTAGCCACCGACCGTCAAAGCAGTCAGTGGCCATTACGCCTAGTGGCGTCTTAGGGCAACAGCAGATAGGTTTTCTTTGCCATTGTTTCCCATTACACCTATTGGCGTCTTTAGGGCAACGGCAAATCAATCCATTTGCTGTTGTTTCCGTAATCGAAGTGACTGGCAAACGGGTGATCAGCCCGTTGGTACTAGAGAATGTAACAGACTTATAAATTAATTTCTCTGCACAAAAATCTAACTGGTGAAATATAATAGGCGATTTAACACTTAATCACTCAACCTATTAGATATTATAAAGTTACCTCCAAACAGAACTACGGGTATCACAACGAAACTCAGAGTTTCACTTATAAATATAAGTATCTAGAACGAAGCGACCACGTCTACTGCAACTAGGAGTATGAATGACTAGTCTAAAACTCTGGGTAAAATATCTGAAAACGGACAAAGGATCCCACGCTATTACGAAAACCCGAAATACCGCCGGTCTCTCTCTCTCCCCCCTCCCTCCTCTCTTAACACCTCACATGCTAGACGCAGGCCATACCTGCCACAACGCGTCTTCGACACCTCCGTCTAACTATTCTCAGTCCTGAGCGATGCAGATGGCAGTTTCCACACCTCATGCCGAGAAACTAGCCGAAGAAGCGTGAGTGTCATGGAAAAACGAGACGAATGTCTGCCATTCGGTCTCTCGAGAACGAATTTCTCACACTATTATGTCTACTGCAGGGCCTGACACCTTATGTAATACAATGCGTTTCTAAATGAGAAAGGAAACGGCAAAGTCAGAATGGGAAATCAATATTTTGTCGCAAACGAACGAATGCGAAAAAACTCCAGGAAAAAGGATAAAAGAGCGATAATAAAGTAGAGGACACGGGTAGAAAAGAAAAGAATATAGAACATTTATTGATCATAAATCTTTTTGCGACAACTACCCAGACTTTTTTAAATTCTGTTGCCACTTTTCATAAAATGTGTGCAGACTCAGCAAAACGTTGTTATTCCGTCTACAAAGGTGGAATTTTTGTTTTCCTTCAAATTATGTTCTATTTGTTTCATTCAAAAATTATTATAAAGATGCACGAGGAAGAAGTATGAGGAAGAATTGTTATAAAGAAGTATGAGGAAGAAGTATGAGGAAGAATTGTTATAAAGAAGTATGAGGAAGAATTGTTGTAAAGATGTAAGAGGAAGAAGTATGAGGAAGAATTATTATAAAGATGTAGGAGGAAGAATTATTATAAAGAAGTATGAGGAAGAAGTATGAGGAAGAATTGTTATAAAGAAGTATGAGGAAGAATTGTTATAAAGAAGTATGAGGAAGAATTGTTATAAAATATTCTGTTGCCACTTTTCATAAAATGTGTGCTGACTCAGCAAAACGTTGTTATTCCGTCTACAAAGGTGGAATTATTGTTTTTCTTCAAATTATGTTCTATTTGTTTCATTCAAGCTGCCTCAATGAAAGCATTGAATCCATTTACCCACTTCTGTTTCTGTATGCTAAATGTGTTTGGCTAAGTCCTGATTCCACTGGTAGACTTCTTTCTTATCCTATCATTTTTGCATACATCTTTTAAAATGGCAAATAGTTACAAATGTCTTTAGAAGTTTTAATTTCCTACCTATTTCTCTTTTCTTTACCTTCTACATATACGCAACTGTTCTCCGCTGGCACCGAGTCGTACATGCACTTTTGCAGCTGTAGATTCTGTAGCCATTTGTTTAATATGATTAGGATGCCAAGTCCTGTGCACATTCTCATATTAGTTCCTTCAAATGACTTTTCTTGTTGGAGCAGTTGACTAATTCTTTCTTTGTCTCCTCAAAGTCCTTGGAAACTACACGTGGCACTGTCTGAAAATATAACTGCTCAATTCAGAACCGCGTCTAAATATAGCTACAGGACACTTGTCTATGGTTGAAATATCAATGTCTCAGAGGAAATGAAGAAAATTGTTTTTTTTTATATATTTAAAACAAGTCCTGAAAGATCGGCATTAAAAGAGACATTTATATTTTTAGATTTCCTTAACACTACTATGCAAGCAGTACTTTTTTTTTTTAATGTAAAACTTTTGCCTCGTTTTGGCGAGGCGCGTCCCGTTCAACCTAGTCGGTTATATTAGGGCGCATGTCCAAATATAAAGGACCCTTAGGTCTGAAGTAGTTTGTTCAAGCGGTACTGCCGCCTTGTTCTGAGACATTGACACTGACAAATGTTTTATACCTGAAATCTTTGGTAAATATTCTCTCCATGCCTTGTTAAACATATGTCATTCATTCATTCATTCATTCATTCATTCATTCATTCATTCATTCATTCATTCATTCATTCATTCATTCATTCATTCTTTATTTCATCCAATCATTCATTCAATCATTCATTCATTCGATCATTCATCCAATCATTCAATTATTCGACCATCCATCCATTCATTCAAACATTCATTCATTCAGTCATCCATTCACTCAATCATCCATCATTCAAACATTCATTCATTCAATCATTCTTTCATTTGATCGTCCAGTCATTCAATCAATCATCCATTCGTTAACAATTCATTCATTCAATCATCCATTCATTCAATCATCCATTCATTCAATCATCCATTCATTCAATCATCCATTCATTCATTCAATCATACATTCATTCATTTGTCTTTGCCCTGTTTATGGAGCCACCATTACAACTGGTTGTACAAGAAGCCTGTACGAAGTAGCTACATGCTCTTGCGGCGGTAGTTTCTGTGGTAACGTTTTATCATTTACTTGATGCGGTTGCCATCCTCATGCACAACCTCATACTAGTCGCCTAGTACGACATGCCTGAGGGTACAGTGGTTCTATTCATTCTTCATGTCCTCAGAGACTCCCAGGAACCAATGTAATAACTATGTCAAATCGTCTGGTAGCTTTCTCTTCATCTTTTGTTGAACATTTGTAGTACCCACAGCGAGTCTTCTGGTAGTGTTCTCTCCATTTGTTAAACATATATAACCATTTCAATTCTTTTGGTTGTGTTCTCTTCATAGTTGTGTTAAACATATGTAACAACCATTTTAAATCTTTTGGTTGATGTTCCCTCTATACTTTGTTAAACATATGTCATAACTATTTTGAATCTTCTGGTTCATGTTCTCTCTATACTTTATTAAACATATGTAACAACCATTTTAAATCTTTTGGTTTATGTTCTCTCTATACTTTGTTAAACATATGTCATAACTATTTTGAATCTTCTGGTTCATGTTCTCTCTATACTTTGTTAAACATATGTAGTGACCACAGCGAGTTTTCTAATCGTGTTCTCTTCACTTGTTAAACATATTTAACCATTTCAAATTTGTTGGCAGTGTTCTCTCCATACTTGTGTTAAACATATGTAATTTCATATCTTCTGGAATTGTTTTCTGCATAAGCGTTTTAAACATGCTTGAGACTACTTCACTCCGGTTTATTCACATGTCAATCTACTTTCAGCTATTTATCAGCATCACTTTATATAACGTTATTATTAGATTGTTCTGGATAGTTTGTCTAAAGTCTTGTTCTAACATGATGAGTGAATGCAGTTTTCTCTTCTTATACTGAACTTTATTGTGTGTTTTATCCCTTCTTGAGCATTTTAGCAGTTTTTGCAAGTATTCTTTCTTTGATCTTGCGTCATTATATATTTTGCTTGTCAACTTTGACTAGACGAAAATTTTCGTCTCTTGCTCACATTCTGCAAAATTTATAGTGTATTTTTACTATTAACTTTTTTAATACGGACTATGTTGACTGGACTATCCGAAAACCTACAGGACATTAACAATTTCAGGAAGACAGCCATAAACGTTGGAGGTGGGTATATTTCGTTTTATTTAGCTAAATAGTGAAATTCTATTTAGATTGATTTTCCTGCTGCTATATTTTCAACATATAAGATATCCGAAGATATCCGTACTGAATATCCATTAATGACCCATGTCATCCCATTTGAACGGCCTGGTCCCATCTTTTCCCACCAATTTGCAATCTTTTACATAAAATCCACAAAAATGCAACGTTGAAGCTAAATTGCACTCTGATTGAAATAACACGCATTTCTTCCCATCTGTAGCTAGCATTTGTTTGTGAAGTATCCATGGTTATTATTATAACAATATTTCTGCAATTGTTCCCATTTTATATTAAGCAGAGTTCATGCGGTAGTAGGAGGGGCTAAGAGGTATGGCAGCATATGTTGGGCAACTTTGAAGCATATGTTTAGCAGTCATTTCATCAGTGCCACAGCTACACTGATCGGTAGTTCCTATCTTTAGCTTGCTGAATAGATGTTATATCGATCTGTTGTGGCCAGAGCGCAGTCTGGAGATTGCCACTTGTTCTTTTCTGTTGAGCTGGTAGTATGCATCATAGTGCGTGACCTTTTTGCTCTACATCCCATTTGTTTAATGTATCTGATTCTGATAAAGCTCTTTGCCTCCTCGAAAGTTACGCTTGCATCAGGCCGAGGTAGATTTCCACCTTCTTTTGCCAATCTGTCAGCCTTTTCATTGTCGGTGATATTACATTGAGATCGGACCTATTGGATCATAACACTTTTGAATCGTTGACATAGTTTTTGGAGCACTATTCTTAGGTCATCCAGGTCTGTATTATTTTGACATTTCAACGATGCAAATACTGACTGTGCATCGGTAAAGAAAGCACCTTGTGTCTCTGTGCTTTCCTCTGTCGTTATAACCTCTGCTGCAGTTTTCAAGGCCTCTGCCACTGCTCTGAAGTTACTTGAAAATTGTCCGGTTGTCACTGACAGCTGTTTTGTGCACCAGTGCTTAAGGTCTGAAAGAAACCTCCACCTCAGTTTTCTGTTGCATTTGTTGCTGATCCATTTGTGTATGCATGGGTCCAGGTGTTCCATGGGTATTGTTTCTTTATGTATTTTGTCGCAATGGATTTTCGTTCTGTTGCAATCTGGCTTTTTTTTCTTTCAATTCCAGGAATGTTTTCTATCATTTCAGGGAAACAATGTTGTTTCCAATCTGGAAGGTTGTGTGAACTGTAAATGGGTTTAATAGTTGATATCGCATTTATGGAAACTGCTCTCATCTGTGGTTTGGTTGAGTCTACAAAGTTCGTTTGAGTTCTTGCCTTCTCAGCGCATTCATTCTATGGCACATTGGATGGTCTGTTAGTCTCTTGAATTTTTCAGCTTGTTGCTTGTTTCAGCTTCTGTCTCTTCTATCCTCCATTGGCTAGAGGTGTGTAATATTTTCGAGTTCTTTTATAGATGTTGTCTTCATGCCACCCGTTATAATTCTCATTGCTTGATTCTGGAGTCTGCTAATGTTATCACTTATCTGCTGTTGCTCATGCTGCAATGCCATACTCTAGGACTGGTCTCACTCGCCCTGCGTATAACGTCTTTAGCACTCTCTCATCTTCACCCCAAGTTGTTCCAGCAAGTTATTTCATGATTGCCATTCTTGGCCTTGCTCTCATTCGATGTCTGTCAATGATAAGCAAAAAATAAATGACAGCGAATTCTATCAACAGCTACAAAAGGAAATAGAAACCGCACCTATATACGATTTATCATAGTAATGAGAGAACTCAATGCGAAAGTTGGAACTCACAGTAATGAAAGAGTAATGGGAAAATGTGGCAGCGGAACAGTAAATGAGAATGGGGATAAACTAATAAGCTTCTAAAGCATTAACAACTTGGTCATTGGAGGAACACTTTTGCCACAAAAATAAATCCACAAGTTAACATGGGGATCACCAAACGGCCGGGACATAAACAAGATAGACCCCAATATGATCAATGGTAGATGGAGGCATTCCCTACAAGACGTGAAAGTCAGAAGAGGGGCAGATGTTGGAAGCGATAGTAGTAGGGATGTACCACTTAGGTATTATTGTGGTGGCGCGCTGTGGTGGCGCGTGACTTTTTATATAAGGAAAATGTGGTGGCGCAAGATGGCGGACTTGAGATAACAAGAAGATGATAATAGTTAGACGATATATTTACAACAAGAAGAGGTTATATTTAGACACTAGGAAGAGGATAATAGTTAGACTTTGAGACTGTAGGAAGACGATATATTTAGATAACAAGAAGACGATAACAAGAAGAGGATATATTTAGACTTTGAGATAATAGTTAGAGTTGAGATAACAAGAAGACGATATATTTAGATAACAAGAAGACGATATTTATAGACATATATTTAGAACATATATATTTTACAACAGTTATACGAACAGTTATACGAACAGTTATACGATATATTTTACAACAGTTATACGAACAGTTATACGAACAATTAGACATACAACGGACGATATAGGTAACAAAAGAAGAATTTTAGTTAATATAGTTTTTATTTTATATTCAATAGTGTTTTTGTAGTATCAAAACATATAGGAGCATATATTTTATTCAAATAGCAATATGAGTATATATTGACAAATAACACATAGGGGCATGTACTTTGTTATATATATATATATATATATATATATATATATATATATATATATATATATATATATATATATATATATATATATATTGGAAGATGGGAGGTGTTCAAAATAACATTATCAAACATTGACATTATCAAATAATACATATGAATATACAATTGGTAAATAATACATATAGGGGTATTATATTGGAAAGCTAGTGTTCAAAATATTTCACAGATGTTTTATACAATATAAACAATAAAAATATCACAGCTGCAGGCCAGACCTTGAGGGAGGGGGGTTGTCACATTGTCGTCACGTCGTAAAAAAATAGAGGTGTGTGCTGTATATACCTGTAGGTATCTGTGTTGGAGTGGAAGACAGTTTAAATGTTGAGGGGTGATGTGGTGACGTTGTCGGGGTGTACCTGTCGTTTGATGTAGAAGTAAGATAGGGCGTTGCGGTGTTGTTCGTAGGTGTAGATGGAGGATTTGTGTGCACGGAACCCAATATTTTTCCCACCCTGTGCTTGTTGTGTGTTGAGAACTTCTAAGAATGTGTGTTTGTCTACTTTGTTGTGGTGTTTGTTGAGTCCTTTGGTGGTTGTTTTGTCATAGTCACCAAAACAGTGATACGTCTTGCTACAGAGGGAAACCATCCCTCTGCCTTCGTACTCTAATTTAAAAAGGCCCGGTGTCCGTTTGTCGAATAATATTTGTTCGCGGCATTTCTGACAAAGGGCGCGCGTTTTACCCTCGGTATCGACGAAAACGGGTCTATGGTCGGGGCATACTTCGGCGGGGAACCACTGGTGGTAGGTACTGTAAAATTCTCGTCGCATAGCGGGCTTAACAATGTCCGCTAAGTTATTCGCGCTAAGGGCCAAGTAAAGACTGTCTGTGTCCGTCTCGCGCAACTGAAAGTCTGACCTATCTACAAATTTATCTAAGCAGTCATAGTAAAATTCTAACATGCGTAATTTAGCGTATTGGTACACGAAAAAACCTATCTGGACGGGCAGGTCCCAACTAATTGTCTGTTTAAGTTTTTCTACTTCGAATATGTCGTCCGTCACTAACGTCATTTTCCTAAAGCGTGGGCAGTTTATTAGGTCACAGGTACCCTCTCCGTCGTGTACGAGACATCCACATGCTTCGCCTTATTGGTCAATGTCTTACCATAAGCCGCGTTACCCAGCAGTTTCATAGTTTCGCTGGTAATGGCGTAGGCAGGATCAGTATCACCTTGTCGACGCGCGTTCAAAACAGTGTCCCCAAACTGTTTAAAACACGTCACAGGTGTATACTCAATCACCTGGTAGATACAGGTGACTTCTAAGCCTTTGGTCAGGTACCACCGAAGCAAAGATGTCGCCAACAGAATCTTCTTGCCCACATAACTCCCGATCAACGTCCGTCTGGGGGTAGTCAGAAGCTTGTGTTTGTCGGCGTATTCCCGCATGAAAGGTCCAATATCTTCCCTCGTGACGTCGACGTTCTTAAAAATCGGCGTCATTTCAGAGAAATGTTCTTTTAAAGAGTCGGGGACATGTATGTCCCACTCGACTAGGCCAAACAAGGTCTCGTCTAGCACCGAGGCGAGAATATTTTCTTTTGTCAGCGGGTACCTACATTTGGTGTAAGACGGTTTCTGGGTAGGGAAGGTGGCGTTCAGAAAATGACGGATTGATGGGTCGGTTTTCTTCAATGCCTGCCACTCGCATTCTCACATTTCGACAATGGTAACGTTACATTCCTTCCTCAAATAAGAACTTATTGTCAGTGTCGCTGTGTACAACACAGGTAATGGTATGTTGTTGACTGGGTTAACGTCACAACCGGCGGTTAGTGGGCAGTTAGGGTGGCCGTGGAATAGACAACTGTGGAACTGGTAGGCGGTACGAGAGTCTTTATCCCAACCGTCTACCCTAATGTGCTTATCACTCAACGACATCTCATGGCCGTTAAACTGGGTTTTTAAGGTCACGTTATTTTGGTGGGAGACCCAAGCCAAATAATCGCGGCACTGCACGGTATATTTGTGAAGTTTGTGGTGCTTGAAACCATCCTCCCTGTACCGTCTAACCGGAAAGCCAGTGGGCATTTTCTGCATTATCGCCCACAAATAAAGGGCGTTGGCATCAAAACCTTTAATGGATTGAACCGTTTTGCCACCTCTAATGCGGGTTTTACCTTGCTCGTGGAACCTGTGAAAAATAATTGAGGGTCCCCCGACTATGTTTTGGCACAAGGTATTATGCAAATCTGCCTCTCGCTTCGAACATAAAGAAAACAAGACGTTGGACGGGAGTGATTTGAATAGGTACTTTAACGTGACACCGGGCACGGAGATCGCATCTTTAAACATATCTACGCCTAGGTCCGCGTAAAAACAAACTTGTCGGTCTAACGCTGCTAGGAAGGGGACCACGTCTTTATTATTGTACCACGTCAGAAAAAAATCGCGCAACGTGGTCATGTGGTTCTCGGCCCACACCTTCTGACATTCGGCGTACTCGTCGAGGGAAATATTAGTATTTTTTAGGGCGGAAAAAATGCCGAGTGGGGTGGTAGCGCCGTTTCGTCTAACTTTGCTAAATCTGTTACGTACTCGTAACAGAAAAAGCCTTTGGTTTCTTTAACGTTGTACGCGGCCAGATATTTGCTATAATTAAAACCCGGAGCTCAGTAGTTGACTATATCTAAAAACTTTAACTCGCTAGTGGCAATACACATAAAATTATTGTTTCTCTTGACTAAAAATTTGAACTCTTCCCCCATGAAATATTTGATGAGGTACGGTTTGATTACGTTAACTTGCCCGAATTGAAGCCTAATACGGGTAGCTGCCTCAAATAACCCTCTAGTCTACCAAAGAGCTCCTCAGACCCGAGTTGGGTGAAAACATCGTCAAAATTCGCACGCAGAATCTCGTAAGAGGCCGCGGAAATTTTGATCAGATAACGAGCCATCCTATTGACCAATTCTTGTGGATCACCCTTTGTGGTAAAACACAGGCGGGGCTTTACATTAACCGGGAGTTTGTAGGCATAGGTAAACCATGACAGGGGGGATACGTCGTGTTTTCCGGCCCCCCATCTTTTTTACACTGGTTTGGGTCTCCCAGTGGGAGGCACGATAGTGGTTGAGCAAAGTAGATGGAAAACTTCAAGGGGTGGGGAGTAATGGGAAAGGAAGGTTAGTATCAGCATGTTGGGGTTTTGTGCTTTCCTACGTAAGATCGTGGAGGGGAAAATAGGGTTGAGGGTGGTGGTTTTTTGGAAGCGGCAAGGGGTGGTTGGGGGTTGGGTTATGGGGGGTTTTGGGGTGTTGTGTGGGGGGGGGTTTGGGGGTGGTTTGGTGGGGGGGGGGGTTGGGGGGGGGGGGGGGGGTGGGGGGGGTGGGGGGGGTTTTGTTTGGGGGGTGTTGGGGGTGGGGTTGGGTGGGGGGGGGGGGTTGTGTTTGGGGGGGTTGTGGTTGGGGTTGGGGGGGTGTTGTTTGGTGTGGGGGTGGTAGTGGGGGTTGGGGGGGGGGGGTGTTTTGTGGGTTTTGTTTTTTGTGGGGGGGGTTTTTTTTTGTTTTGTGGGGGGGGGGGGGGTTTTTGGGGGGGGGTTTGGGGGGGGGTTTTTTTTTGGGGTGGTTTTGGGGGGGGGGGGGTGTGGGGGGTTTGTTTGTGGGGTTTTTTTGGGGGGTTTTTTGGGGGTGGGGGGGGGGGGTTTGGTGGGGGGTTGTTTGGGTTTGGGGGGGGGGGGGGTAGTTTTTGGGGGTTTTTGGGGGGGGGGGGGGGTTTTTTTTTTGGGTGGGGGTTTTGTTGTTGTGGTGTTTGTTTTTGTGGGTTGGGGGGGGGGGGTTTTTTTTTTTTTTGTTTTTGTGTTTTTTGTTGGGGTTGTGGGTTTTTTGGGGGGGGGGGGGTTTTTTGGGTTTGGGGGTGGTTATGGGGGGTTTGGGGGGGGGGTTGGGTTTTTTGGGTTGTTAATTTTTTTTTGTTTTTGTTTGTTTGTGGGGTTGGGGGGGTTTTTTTTGTTGGGTTTTGGGGGTTGGGTTGGTGTTTTTTGGGGGGTTTTTTTGGTGGGGGGGGGGGTTTTTTTTAATGGGGTATTTAGGGGTTGGTGGGTTGGTTTTTTTTTTTTTTGGGGGGTTTTTTTTTTTTTAGGGGGGGGGTAATTGTTGTGGGGTGGGGTGGGGTTGGGGGGGGGGTTTTGGGGTTGGGGTTAGTTTTTGGTTTGGGGTTTGTTTGTGTTTATGGGGGTGTTTGGTGGGGTGGTGGTTTGGTTTTTTGTTGTTGGTTGGGTTTTTTTGATGGGGGGGGTTGGGGGGGGTTTTGGGGGGGGGTAAATGGGTTGGGGGTGGTTATGGTTGGGGGGGGTTGTTGGGGGGGGGGGGGGATGGGGGATGTTTTTGGTTGTGTTTTTTGGTTTTGGTTTGGTTGGGTGTTGGGGGGGGTTGGGGGTTTGTTGTTTTGGGGGGGGGGGGGGGTTTGTTTAATGTTGTTTTTGGGGGGTTTTGGGGGTTGGGTGGGGGTTGGGGGGATTTTTGGGGGGGTTTTTTTTGTTTTTTTTTGTGGTTTTTTGGATTTTGGGTTATTATTTTGGGGGGTATTTGGTTTGGGTTTGTTTTTGTTAGGAAAAGGTGTGGGGGGGAGATAATTTGGGGGGGGTTTTGGTTTGGGGTGTTTTGTTTTTTTTGGGGTTTAGGGGGGGGGGGTTTTGATGTTAGGATTTGGGTGTGTTTTTGTTTGGGGTGGGTTTTTTTGGGGTTTTAATTGATGAGGGATATTTGTGAATTGGGGGGGGTTTTTGGGTGTTTTTTTTTTGTTTTGTAAATATTTTTGTAGATGGGGGTGTTTTTAAATGGTTTTTTAGTGGGGGTTGTTTGTTGGGTTTTTGGGGTTGATTTGATGGGTTTTAATTTTTTTGGGTTTTATTTGGATGGGTTTTGGGTTTGGTTAATTGTTTTTGGATTGAGGTTTTGATTGGGGGGGGGGGAGATTAGGGTGGGTTTTTTTTGGGGTGTTTTTTTATTTTTGGGGATGGGAAATAATTTAAGTTTGGTTTAAAGGTGGGTTTGAAAAAAATTTTGATAGGGGGGGTTTTTGGTGTAGGGGTGTTTTTTTTTTTGAGATTTTGATTTTTTTAATTATTGGGTTGGGAATATTATTTTTTTGGTTTATGGGAGGGTTGATTTTTTTTGGGGAATTTTTTTGGTTTGGGATTTTGTGGGTGGGTTTTTTAGTTTTTTTGAATGGGGGTTTTGGGGTGTTTTTTTTGGGGTTGGTTTTTATGGATGGGTTTTTTGTTAAGGGGTAGGTTAGATTTGTGGGATGGGGGTATGAAATTATGTGTGGGGTGATTGTGGTGTAAAATTTGGGGGTTGATTTATTTAGGTTTGGTTTTAAAGTTGGAGGGGATTGTGGGGTTAAATTGTGTTATGGGTGGTTATTGTTTTTATTGTTTTGGGGAAGATTTAGTTTTAGGTTGGGGGGTTTGTGGATTGGTATTTTGGGGGAATGAGTTAAGTTTTTGGTGGTGATTTTGGGTTGGTTGGGTTATTGAGTTGGTTTTTTGTTTAATGGGAGGATAAGTTTAATGGTTTGTGGGGGTTTGAATTAGGGTTGGTAATGGTGAATGTTGGTTGGGTGGGTAGGGATTGTTTTTTGGTTTGGTTTTGTGGGTGGGGGGATGTTGGTTGTGTTTTAGATTATGGGTTGTATTTGGGTTTGTTAGGGTAGTTGTGGTTGGTTGGAAGTGGGGAGGTTTTTTTAGTTTGATTATTTGATTTATTTTGGTATTTTTGTTTAGTGGTTAGTTTTTTTTTTTTGTTTTTGAGGGGGGTTTTTGGGGGGGATTTTGGGGGGGTTTGGGGTTGGGGGGTGGGGGGTTTGGTTGTTGTATTGGGGGGTTGGAGGGAAAGTTGATTTTTTTTGGGATTTTAGGGTTTGGGGGGGTTGTTTGGGTTGGGTAGTTGTTTATTGGGTTGGTTTGTTTTTTTTTTTGGTGTGTTTTTTGGGGGGGTATTAGGGGGTTTTTTTTTTTTGTTTAGTTTGGGTTATTTTTGGTTGGATTTGATTTTTTGTTTTTTTTTTGGGGGGGTTGTTTTATGTTGGGGGGGGTGTTTTGGGGGGGTTTGGGTTATTTTGGTTATTTTTTTGGGTTGTTTTTTATGGTTTTTTTGGGGGGGTTTGTTGGGTTTGTTTTTGGTGATTTAGTTTTAGTGGGTTGTATGGGGTTTTTTTGGTTGTTGGTTTAATAAATGTGGTTTGGTTTTGGTTTTTTGGGTGGGGTATTGGGGGGGTAATTGGGTTGGGTTTTTGGGGGTTTTGGTTAGGGGGGTGGGTTGTTTGGTAAGGGTGGGGGGGGTTGGGGTTTTTGGGTTTTTGGAGGGAGAGTATGGGGTGGGGTGAGGGATTTGTTTTTGGGGGGTTTAGTTTTGTGTTGTTGGTTGTATTGGTTTTGTGGTTTTTTTTATTTGGGGGGGTTGGGGGGTTGGGTTTTTGATTTGGTTTGAGTTTTTTTTTTTGGGGGGTTTAAGTTTTTTTTGGTTGGTATTTTTGGTAATTTGTTTTTTTTGGTAAAGATGGTTGTGTATGGGATTGTAAGGGTTTATAGGGGTTTATTGTTAGGTTTTTTTTTATTGGGATTTGAGAGATGGTGTTAGGATTTTTATATATTGATTTAGGGGGGGTATTGGATTGGTATTTAGGGGGTGTTTTGGGGGGGTTTATTGGTTTTTTTGTTGGGGTTTTGATTTTGTTTAAGTTGTGGTTTTAGGATGTTGTGGGGATTTTATGGGTGGATTTTTATAATTGTTGATTGGTTTTATTTTGGAATGATGGGTTTTGGGGTGTTTGGAAGGTTTATTTTGGTAGGTTGTTGATTATGAGTTTGTTTTTTTTTAGGGATTGGATGGATTTGGGGTGGTTTGGTTTTTTAGGGGGTTTGAGGTATTAGTTGTTTTGGAAGTATGGGATAATTGGTTGATTTTTTTTAGGTTTGGGGGGGTTTTTTGTTTTTATGATTGTATTGGTTTTTTTTTTTGGGTTTGTTAGGGTGTTTGTAGGGTTTATGGATTATTGATTTATTTGTTGGTTTTGTTTTGGGGTGTGTGGTTTTTAATTTTGGGAATTTTGTTAAGGGGATTTTTTTGATGGTATGGTTTATTGGTTTGTGATTGGTTTTGAAGGTTTTTTAAGGGTGGATGTAAGTAATATAATTTATTGGGGGGGGGGGTAGAGATGTTGGGATTTTTTTTTGAGTTTAGGGTTGGTAAGGTATTTTATGGGTTTTTTATAGTTTGGGTTTTGGATTGAGGTTAATTGGGTTGGTGGTTTGGGGGGGGTTTAGGGGGTTTATTTGGATTGTTTGGATTGTTGTGTTTTTGGGGGTAATGTTTTTGGGGTATAGTTTTTTTTTTATTGTGGTTTTAATGTTGGTAGTGTTTATAGGGGGGGTTTTGTTTTTTGTGATGAGGTTTGTTTTGTGGGTTTTGGGTTTTAATGGTTTTGATTGTTTGGTTAGTTTTGAATGTAAATGGTTTTGTTATGTTGGTGATTTTTTTGGGGGTTTTTTTTTTTTTTGGGGAGGATAGGTGTTTTGTTTTTTATAATGGAAGGATTTTTTAGTGTATTGGGTTTTTTTTTTGGATGGGTTTTTTGAGATAGATATGTGTTGGAGGGGAAAAGTGGGGTTATTTTGTTTTTTAATGGTGTTGAGTGGGTAGGGTAGTTAGTATGGATTTAATGGATTGTATGTTGGGTATTGGTGGTGATTGTGGGTTGGTGGTTTAGATTTTGTATTGGAGATTGTTTTTTTTGATGGTTGGTATAAATTGGAGTGTGGGGTTATATTTTTGTAGTTTTAATTATGGGTTTTTAAGGGATATAAGTGATTGGTATTTGAATGTTAAAGTAATTGGTTCCGATAATGATGAATATTGTAAAGCCCCCCCCCCAGGGAGATGATTAAGGTTTAATGATTTCCCCAGGAAGGGTATGGTGTTTTTGAAAGAATGGGTCGTTTGTAAGATTTTTTTTGCCAAGTGGTAGTAAAACATTAAATAGAAATGGATGTGTAAAATAAGAGAGAAGTAGGATTATTATACCACAAAGCCTGCGAATGATGATTGTGGATAGTGGTTAACGTTTGACCAGGCCCTGACGTGAAGATTTTGGAGAATCACAACGAAGAAAAAAATTATCTGTTCGTTGAGAGATGCAATGACCCTGTGACGTTTCGTCCCCCTCCCGCGGGAATTTTTATACACGGGTCGATCTGAATATGCATTAAGGTAGAGGGAGTGAGGTTGGAGAGGAACCACCACCCCCCCCACTTTAAGCTGGGATTTGAGAATGGGGATGAAATAGACAAGTTGGTGCCCCCTGTATGTTTTGGATGGATAGTCCCCAGGGGGTAGCTTGAGGGTTCCCACCCAACACGTCCATGTGTCCATTGTTCCCCAACAGCATACAGCGACCAGAAATCACGACCTGGATGCAAGGTGGCAGACCGAAAGGTCACATGAACATCGATTTCCACCCGAAAGCAAATCCAACTAGAGGACACGCCTGGACAAAAAAACCAGGTGGATTTGGTGGGATGTATTCCTGCATTTAATGATATCCCTAAGAGGAAGGACCAGGACTTTATTGTCAAACTGTTGTGTGATTTTGACATAGGCATATCGATAAAATGAAAGCTCCCCAAACTGGGTCAATACAGCAAAAGCAGTGATGGGATGCTTAAACCCGTTTGGCTAGGGTTACAGTAGCGTGAGGCTGCGTGGATGAAAACGTGTTTTAGAGATACTTTCAACCTTTACTTCCCGATGCGCAGGGGTGAATATTTTAAACCATGGCATTCTACCTCAAATTTCCCCCCCATGACCAAAATCCTGTAATTACGTTAATGATGTCGAGCCGGGAGGGTTGACCATTTGTTGGACATTATAAGGCGAAATCGCCGATTTGACCGATTACAGCCACCATGCATGTGATACCTATCCTACTTTCTGTACTGTACCAGTACCACGTTTGACCATACATCAACTCCAGCTGTTAACTACCCAATATCAAAAGAAACCGATTTTTAAACAGTTTTCCTACCAAGAGACCTGGCCGATTTCACCATACTTTACCGCCCGAGCCTTTAACGAACCTACCGCCTTCACTAACCTGTTTGACGAATACATGAACTCTAGCTGTCCAGTATCACCAGACCCAAGTTGGTTTCCTACGACCACCACCACAGACACCCACCTGGCCGATGTCCCTAATCTACCGCCGAAGAAGAAGAAACCTACCAAGCGATTGAGAGTTGTCCTTTAGTATTAGACAAAATAAAATATATATTAACTAAAATTCTTTTTTTGTACCTATATCGTCTGTTGTATGTCTAATTGTTCGTCTAAATATATCGTATAACTGTTCGTATAACTGTTGTAAAATATATATCGTATAACTATCGTCTTCCTATTGTCTAAATATATCTCCCTATTATATGTAATTATCGTCTTCCTATTATCTAACTATTATCGTCTTCCTACAGTCTCAAAGTCTTCCTATTATCTCAAGTCTAAATATATCCTCTTCTTGTTATCTAAATATATCGTCTTCCTACAGTCTCAAAGTCTAACTATTATCCTCTTCCTAGTGTCTAAATATAACCTCTTCTTGTTGTAAATATATCGTCTAACTATTATCCTCTTCTTGTTATCTCAAGTCCGCCATCTTGCGCCACCACATTTTCCTTATCTAAAAAGTCTGCGCCACCACCGCGCGCCACCACATCTTCCTTATATAAAAAGTCACGCGCCACCACAGCGCGCCACCACAATAATACCTAAGTGGTACATCCCCTACTACTAGCGATCACCACCAGTAGTAGCAAGACTGAAGGTGAAACTCAGAGCTGCTGGACCAATTGCACCTTAACATAAAAGGTATAACATCATCAAACTCAAGGACCCCCTCACCAGAAAAGCTTTGGTGGTTGATGTAAAGAGACGACATCAAATGGCCAATAGCCAGGAAAAGACAGCGACCGATGATGTTGACTAGAAATTCAACACCATTTCAACTATATATAAGGAAAGCAGCGAATCATGCTTGGGATTCCAGTTTTAAAAAATAGAAGAAAGAGAGGCAATATTGGATAACACCATGGAAAACTTTTTTTAAACACTATAGCGAAGAGAAAAGAAATGAAAAGAAAGAACATAGAAGTAAAGTCTCCCAGGTTAAAGGAAGTACGAGGGCTATTCCAAAATCAGCCTCCAATTGGCTGGTAAAAATAATCAAAAATAGAGAAAAAAAAACTTATTACATTACAAAACTTACTTAAATAACTGCATTACTTTTCCACATAGTCGCCACCAAATTCAGGCACTTGTCGTACCTTGGCACCAGCTTTTGCAATCCCTCGTCAAGGAACGACGCCGCAAGGATACCCAGCCAGTTGTTGACTACACCCATGAGCTCCTCGTTGACTTCCCAGCGCTGGGTAGCCAGCCAGACCTTCATCTTGCCGAAGAGATGGTAATCGCTTGGCGCCAAGTCCGGGCTGTAAGGAGGGTGGTTGAAAATCTCCCAGTTGAACTGCTCGAGTAAAGCCTTTGTGCGAGCCGCAGTGTGGGGCCGCGGGTTGTCGTGCAGGAGGACGACGCCGTTGGTGAGCATTCCGCGCCTTTTGTTTTGGTTCTACCTACGAAGCTTCTTCAGCGTTTCACAATAAACGTCTGACGTTATTGTGGTCCCTGGTGCCATGAATTCCGTCAACACAATTCCTTTGCGGTCTTAGAACACTGTAGCCATCATTTTTCTGTGCGAAAATGTTTGTTTGAATTTCTTGGGCTTGTTTGGAGAATGAGTGTGCATCCACTGTTTGGACTGTTCTTTCGTCTCTGCATTCACGAACTGAACCCATGTCTCGTCCCCAGTCTCGATTCTGTCGAGAAATTCGTCCCACTCTTTCCAGTAGCACAGAAAGAACGTCAAAGCTGACCCCATTCTTTGAGCTTTGTGAACGTCGGTCAGTTGTTTTGGTACCTACCTTGCACATAACTTGTGGTAACCCAATCTCTCTGTGACAATTCGAAACAGATTAGTCCTCGAAATTTTAGGAAATTGATCAGAAAGATATGAAATCAAGAAACGACGCTTTTCACCCATGACTTGGTCGACTTTTTGAACGAGTTCATCAGTCACAACTGAGTGTCGTCCACCATCGTCATGAACATCTGTGCCCCCATCCCTGAATTTCCTGCACCAATCCCTCACAGAACTGTCACTCATAACGTTATCACCGTACACACGACACAATCGACGTTGAATCTCGGCGGCCTTGTGTCCTTCTGCTTGCAGAAAACGAATCACGTATATAGCAAACAGTACAGTCAGCTGGACAAGGAAGTAAAACGTCAAACCCGAGCCAACAAAAGGACATTTCTGGATGAGCTTGCAAGACAGGCAGAAGAGGCAGCACTGAGAAATGAAAAAGTACAGTATATAAAATAACTAAAACTATCAGCGGAAAACGGGATGCAAACAATATTATTTTAGTAAGAGACAAGCAAGGATATCTCATCACCACAGCACAGGGGCGGGAAACAAGATGGGCAGAGCACTTCAGAGAAACACTGAATAAGGAACCACAAGTGACGCAGCTGAATGTTCCTGAGGTTGAAAATGATCTAGATGTAAATACAGACATTTCACGAAGAGAAAAAAATCATCACAGTTATCACAGGATTAAAGAATGGAATAGCTCCTAGTCACGACAATTTAGATGCTGAGTTATTCAAGGGAGATCCTGAACTATCAGCAGAACCTTTAGAACCACTATTTGCACAAGTCTGCAAAACAGACAACACCAACAGAGTGGCGTAAAAGATGAATTGTCAAATTGCCCAAAAAGGGTGACTTTGCAGACTGCAACAACTGGAGAGAAATTACTCTTCTCTCAATTCCCATTAAAATACTAGCAGGTGTCATAGGACGGATTTTGGGGCGACCTCTTCTTGATCTCTCTTTCACTACGTCAGTAATCAGTTACATGTGTTGTACTGACTATTTACGTGCTTTTCCATGGTCGCCACTGTGGTGGGTTTGGATGTTATTGCGTAATATATTACTTGTCTACAGAGTGAGGTCAGCTATGCAAGTCCCTGAGTCTAATAGTTGATGATGCTTGTTCTCAGGGTACCTGACTGCTACCACCCTACGACCTCAATCTGCGATATATTTTGAGCCTACTTTTGTGTAAAGGTGTCTGGTTGTTATCTGGCTAGATGTCAAGGCTAATGTGTTATATGATGTAGAGAGAATGACAACAACCACTAATGTAACTCAATGCAAATGATTAAACAAATCAATGGTTAAAGTTTGAGTAACAATTTTTTACAATTTTAATTTCCTGTACCTCAATTGCTTGGGTACAGGAATGTTTAAAACTCAAAATAGAATGGAAATGTATTTATAGAAAGGTGAATTTAAAAAAAAAGACAACTTGTCTATTTTTATTATGTAAATGTCTATGACTTGGAATGTCCTGTCGAAGCACTAAATTCTATAAAAAGTCACTCTTATGAGGAACGATTGGGTTCATCACCTCAAGAACGCTGTGTTGATTTAATACTGGAGAGATTATGTTAAGCGAAAAATCATGAACCCGTGGATGGTTCTTATCTTTGAGTTCTGGAACACTGTTGTTTTTCTTCCACAACGATAGTCTTCACGACTGCAACGTATAGACACTGCTACAGCACTCTTCAAAGTTTTGGGCAATCAGATACTTATTGCCTCGAACGTGCAGATTCAATAACTGTGGTATGGCTCACTGAATGTTTCAACATGGAACCCTGAAAATAAGAGGATTAAGGTCTCCTCAGTATTTCAAACATATCTCTCCTAACCTAACCAACTAAGCATTATCAACAGTTTCAAGATCAGGTTCTATGGCTACATAAATAGCTATCGTTCCTATCTGATGGGGTGACGGCTTCATACTCAGGTAAATTTCAATCATCAGTTTGATACATTCCTTTCATAGGAAAATTATAGGTAATTTTATGAAGTCATGTGAAAACACTGTGACTTGCTGAAGACGGCCAGTGGTTTTATGGCCTTCCAATCATAATAATGTCATATTTTTTTCCAACTATGTCTTTTCATTCTCTCCCAAAGTTTAAGTAAGCCTGCCTGGCTTTTAACAGAAATGGTAATCTTCCCTAATAGCACTTGTGGCATAACACAATGTGTTGAGTTTGGCGCCTTTCTGGTTTTTCCTCTACCCATCAATACTGCATACACATTCAATAATACAGATACATTTCAATAATAATGTTAATATAAATGTTTATCTTACCGCATCAATGAAATAATGCACAATTTGTAGGTTAACCGGCGATCAATGGTCACACTCAGATCGCCCCTGGTGCAGAACAGCGAAGGCAATGGTCATGAATGCCGTGCGTCTGATGATAACACTACTTTTCAAATATTTATCTTCAAGTGGCAACTAAAGCTGGCTTCAAATCGTTTTTATTCCTACCCTTAGTCTATTCTACCCCAGCCAATCAAATTATGTTATGCCCACTTGCCTCTTTTCAAAATAAATTACACTTTCAAAAATGTAACGTCCCCCCTCTCCCAAGACTGGCAAAGTTGAGTGAGGACATCAATGCGTCTGTCTCTCTGTCTTTTCTTTACAATATTTCTGTTACTATCTAAGCGTTTTTAATGAGAAAAGGAAGTTGAGGGGAACTGCGGTAAGACGTGGAGTACAATGGATGGGTTTGAAAAAAAATTGAAAAAGGTGATTCGTCTTACGAGGACAAAAGACAAAGAAAATAGTCTACGTTACGGCCACAAGGCCTTCGTCAGGAAAGGAAAGAAAGTGAAGGCTAGATAGGACACATAAGAACTAAAATAAATATAAAAATAAAACCTAGGTACTTCCCTGAAGGCCCAATGGGCTGATTACCCGTTGGCTTGTCACACCGATTACGGAAACAGCGGCAGATGGATCTATTTGTTGTTGCCCTAAAGACGCCGCTAGGCGTGATGGGAAACTACAACAGAGAAAATCAATCTGCTGTTGCCCTTAAGACGCCACAAGGCGTGATGGCCTCTGACTGCTTGGTCGGTCTTTGGCTAAGGACGGAAGAAGAAGAAGAAGAAGAAGACTTCCCTGAAGGCAAGGCATCGAAATCCAATCAATATTCGCTGTCCGCTGATGGACCCGTGGCTGAACAGGAAGTGACTTCCGCCGCGGGATGTACACAATACATACTAAGAAACTAAAAACTAAAAAACGAAACCGAACAATAAACTACCCAAACGTAATAAAAGTGGGGACTGGAGGACAGAATGAATGGGAGATAAATAAATATGAAATAAAAAATCAAGACAAATTAGAAACAGTGTATATTCATACATATTGGAGGAGAGCATAAAAATAGAAGAATAGGATAAGAGTGGAAAGAGTCAAAATAGAGCAAGAGAGGAAAGGGTGACCTCAGACAAAGGTGTGAAAAGTGTTGAGACCGGCTGGTTTTAGACACCCGATGCGGTGTGTGGTGGATTTGGTGTTATAGATGTTATTATTTAATAGTATTTGTCTACCAAGTGAGGTCAGCTGTGTAGGCCCCTGAGTTTAGTAGTTGATGGTTAAGTATTTTCAGGGAACCTAGCTGCTACCACCCTATGATCTCACTTGGTTCTATATTTTTATTTATTAGTTATGTGACTACGTCTAAGTGTCTAGGGTAATGAAGATATAATGCAGTGTAAGTCAAATCAATACAAATACACTTTAATTCTATCACATAAATAGGACTGGGTCAATACAACAACCACATACAGACTAACACTCTATGATATATGTTATAGAAGTCTGTGGCTGAATATTATGTAATAGGCTATATTACAATTTTATTTGCCCTGATTCAGAATTTTCTGAGTCAGGACCAACAACAAAATGAAAATTATGGTTTTATTTACATAAAATTAAATACCACAATGGATATTCTGTCCATATAAAGCAATATTACAATCTAATTATATTTAGGTATTACTATAGACTAAGTTAACACTGGTAATTAATGGTGGGTTGGAGTATTTTCATCATACCTTCTCTTTTCTCTATCTCTTGTGGAATGTTTATTCAACAGTCAATTATTTTATTTATTATGTTTTAATACAAGTGGATGAACTCTTAGTGCCGACACAATGGCACTTATCTTTCTGTTGGTAGTAGTTATGATGCTGACAATCTCCTATATTTCATGCGTTGATTCGTGGTAGACAGCGTGTACCAGCAAAAATTTCAACCGAATGACCAATCTGACACAGTCCCTGGTGTAGTGTGGTAGACAGCGTGTACCAGAAAAAATTTCAATTTCTCTCACGAAGATAAATACACCAGGGTTCTGGCACTAGCTTAGTCATCATCATCTCAACCCATAACCCGTCATGGGTCGTAGGGGAACCATGGTGGAATATCAGCAGACAGGGTCCTCCACTGCTCTCTATTCTCAGCAATGCGTATAAGTGTGGAAAAACCGTGTCCTGCCCATTCTTTGATGTTATCAGCCCAGGATTTTCTTTGCCTTCCTCTTCTCCGTTTACCTTCGACTGTTCTCTGGAGGATCGTTTTCGAAAGGGAGTCATGACGAGTTACATGCCCAAACCAGGCAAGCTTTCGACGTTTCACTATTGACAAAAGTGGTTCTTGGTGGCCTGCATAGGTGTTTATTTTCTCTTTAACATAGACACTTGTTTTTGTGCTCTATAGCAAATGCACAAAATTCTTCTATAACATTTATACTCGAAAGCCTGAATCCTTCGCTCCGTATCTGCAGTGAGTGTCCAGCCCTCACATCCATACAAGAGAATAGATAATACAAGTGATTTGTATAATTTGATCTTCACAGGAAAACTGATGTTACTTTTCCAGATCACATTCAACCTTGTCATGGCAGCTGAGGCCATCTCAAGTCTTGTCTTGATTTCTTTACTTGATCTTCCATCACTACATATAGTGGACCCGAGATATTTAAAGGTGTTAACTTCTTCTAACGTTTGCCCATTTAACGTAATGTTGGTCGGAACCTGTTTCTTATGGCTATTCACCAATATCTTGCTTTTTTCTATATTAATTTCCATCCCATACGTTCTTGTTACTTTCTCCAGTCTAGAGGTAAGGTCTTGAAGTTCGGATTCTGTTCCAGCTATCAGATCAATATCATCAGCAAAACGTAGATTACACAGAGGTCGGCCTCCAATCGATATGGTTGATTTATAATCGTAGAGAGCCTCCTGCATAATATGTTCTAGATATATATTAAAGAGCACTGGTGACAGGATACATCCCTGGCGAACTCCTACAGTTGTTTTGAAAAATTCTCCAATGTCGTTGCTTGCAAAAACAGCACTGCTTGCGTCCTTGTATAGTGCTTCAATGATATCTATGATGTTGGTATCAAAATTGAATTTTCTCATTATTTGCCATACGCCTTCATGCCAGACTCGATCGAAGGCTTTTGTGAAATCGATGAAGTTATGGTATAAGTCATGGTGATGCTGGAGATGTTTTTCGATCAGTAATCTAATATTGAAGATTTTTTCTGAGGTACTTCTTTTTGGTCTAAAGCCAGCCTGTTCCTCTGACAAGATTTCTTCTGATTTCTGTTTTATTCTGTTCAAAAGTATCCTTAACATCACCTTACTTGGATGACTAATAAGGCTAATGGTTCTGTAGTTCTTGCACATTTTTAGATTTCCTTTCTTTGGAAGCGGTATTACTAATGACTGCGTCCATTCTTTTGGTTTGAAAACCTATATTGGCCAAACAGGCAAACGACTTGGGGACAGATTCAGCCAGCACTTAAATGACATCAAAAGTCCACACCAGTTGCCATACACTTCAATGGTCCTGACCACGATGGTCCCATTGACATCCAGGTCACAGCAATCCGATCCTGCTCCTCTGACACTGCCAGCCGAGAACAGCTTGAGAACCGTCTTATCCACCGCATGGGGTGTCTAAAACCAGCCGGTCTCAACACTTTTCACACCTTTGTCTAAGGTCACCCTTTCCTCTCTTGCTCTATTTTGACTCTTTCCTCTCTTATCCTATTCTTCTATTTTTATGCCATCTTCCAATATGTATAAATATACACTGTTTCTAATTTGTCTTGATTTTTTATTTCATATTTATTTATCTCCCACTCATTCTGTCCTCTTCTATTTCCAGTCCCCACTTTTATTACATTTGGGTAGTTTATTGTTCGGTTTCGTTTTTTAGTTTTTAGTTTCTTAGTATGTATTGTGTACATCCGGCGGCGGAAGTCACTTCCTGTTCAGCCACGGGTCCATCAGCGGACAGCGAATAATGATTGGATTTCGATGCCTTGCCTTCAGGGAAGTACCTAGGTTTTATTTTTATATTTATTTTAGTTCTTATGTGTCCTATCTAGCCTTCACTTTCCCTTGTGGCCGTAGCGTAGACTATGTTCTTTGTCTTTTGTCCTCGTAAGACGAATCACCTTTTTCGATTTTTTTTCAAACCCATCTAATGAGAAAAGGCAATTATTGATCAGACGACTGTCTGTCGTATCGTCGTTATATTTTTATTTCTCTCCTTATCATAATTTTCATCTTTATATTTTTCCCCTTTTCAGTTCTTCAAATAACATACTTTTCTCTCTACGATAGGATAATATATCATAATGTGTAGGGGGTCTTTCAATAAACAAGTATGATCATTGTATTTGTCAACTGTCCTTTCGTTTATTTTATTCTTCTAAGTTTAACTTTCGCCATCTCCAGCCCTACACATTAGTGGGTATTTTCAAATTTCCAAGTTAGCCGTAATTTTTTTTCCTTTTATTTAAGTCCACCACCGTTTCCCTTCCCCCCCCCCCCTTTGCTAGTAGGAAAGTCACGCTCTTGCGTTATAGGAAGTGATGCCTAGAACCACGGTCGAATGTCGTTCTATTATTACTTCCTCTCTCTCTCTCTCTCCGTCACTCCTCCGTTTTTTTTTTCTCTCACTCTTTCTTGGAACGAAACACGCCTTGGCTACCAAAATGTTATAGTTTATTTCAAGGACGGAGTAGGAAAGCTTGTAATATTGAGAGCGGGTACCATTCACTTTGCGTTAAGGCTTCTCAAAACCTGCGCGACTGCGGGCGATGGCGAAGACGTTGAGCACAACTCCCTATTTTATCTCTATAGTATTTGGATTTATAATTGATAATATTTTATCTATTTGATCGGGGTATCATGGATCTTACTACAGCCACCTCTTTCTTTCTCTGCTATGTAGCAGATATTTTGTATTTTCATTCTTACACTCCTTTCAGTAATATTTCGTCTTGTCTGTTTACCTGACCATCCCTGCTGAGAAAATAGACAGGAGATACAATAATGACACGACAGTCATGTTGAAAAAACTCCCATGTACCAAACCTTGTCCGCGCCGGTTTAACAATAGAATGGCCAGCGAAATTGTTCAATCGCTGATAAGGCGAGGGTGCGCTAGTTGGCAAAATGGTAATACGAGGAGACACCTTATGGACAGACATAAAAGACATAATCGCTACCTGTCCGACTCTCACGAAGACATTAATTTATTTGAAAGTAATAAGTTGTTACATCTGAAACACATTGTTGTACGAGTTTACAAATGTGTTGGTGAGTTTGCCTGCCAGGCAATCGGATGTTTTATTACCATATATGAGAGAGGTGGCCTCTGCATCATGCACATAATTTTTCCATCCAGGAAATATTTTAAATTTCCCCACACGTCATGTTTGAAAACGATTGGTGTTCTGATTAGCCTCGTAACAAACATATGCGGGGGCAGACGCAATATAATCTGACCATCTTTGCACGATAAGTTCTCTGTGAGAAATCGCTTGCCAAGACGTCACTACCAGACTGCCAGAAGTTAGAATTCAGAATTCCATTTATCAGGCTGAACCTTTATCGGGGTATTGTTGAAGGACTTTACACAGCCAATGAAAACTCTATCATTTTAATAAGGAACAGGAATCTGAGGAAACTGAAACACACGGAATCAAAGAGGGAATCTATTATTAAAATAACGACCCCCAAGTACACGTGTAAGAGGCATCTACCAGTGCCATTATTCATCTGAGCAAATAGTCTGTGAACCAGGATTGGCGTAAGTTGTGCATTTTACATCTTATATTTTTCATTACTAAGATGTGAACTAATATGTATATATTGCCATGTGAATATTTGTATGTGAAAATCGCTAGTGGTAGTCCAAGTCATTAGAGGCTGGCACCCTCAGCGTATAGAATGATGATTTCATGCACCACCACTGCAAGGACTGGTGACTGCTTTATCACTAGTTTCTTAAAGAGAACTAAAAGCATAGGTAGTCCCAAGTTCCATGTGGAGCAGGGAGGGAAAGATGAAAGAAATGATGTACATTCTAATTATAATATCTACATTTTCAAACCATTGTAAATGTCTATGTAAACATATTCACGTTAAAATTAATTAAAGTTTCAAACTTTTCAACAAGTGTAGATACAAATGAAAACATACTCAGTTTATATTGTGAACACTTTTCAATCAGTGGTGATGTAAATGTAAACATATTCTATCTGTACTATTAACCTTTTCATTTAAATGTAAAATAAAGATAACGTTATTCAATTTAAATGCACAGCAAGTTTTCTCTCGAGGGATTAAAATTAATTCTCATCGAGGGTAAATTCTGAGGTAGATGGGATGGCGGAATAGAGAGAAGAAGACCCATAACTATAGGTTGGAAAACGCAATACTCAGGTGAGCGTTTTGTGTCTATTCTTTTACCATAGGTGTTGGTGGCGGTACCAGTTCAGGGTACTATCTCTGGAACAAGAAGGGAACAGTGCCTGAGCTTCAAGACAAGGGACCAACTTTGTAGACACTCCCTGACACTTCTGAGAACGTCCTACGTTGTCACGATGTGGATTTTAATATAGAGTTATGCCTGAGTGTAAGACAAGACCCTAGTATGAGAAAAGACTGAGACGATAGATCTTGGTTTTAAGTGACAGTGAAGGTGGTAAGATGAGCCTATTGGCCCGAGAGTGAGAACCTAGATTGACTCTCTGTAGGATCTCTTAAATGTAGGAAATCTTTGTTTGTTGCGAGGTGATGAATATCGTTATGTTGGAATATAGATCTGTTGGTGTTCTTGACTGGCACTACTGGCAAGGGCGATGCCAGAAAATGTTCAACGCAAAATATATATATAGTGGGCCGTGTAACTCTATGGCCAACGAAGATAATGTCAACACGGTACAGTGACGACTGACACGTCAATTAGATTGGAGCCAAGTATTAAAGTTGACGACATAATTTATTGTGCACTGACATGTACATTGACATCACAAAGTCAGACGACGTAGCATCATTATAATGGCATGGCATAAACGTTATGTATTCTGATCAATCATGGCTGATCAATCATGTAGATGTAGGCATCAACATCAATAGTATAGGTTATAGCATCGGGGCATCACAATTCATTGCATTTTCAATCGTGAACTTGATTGAAATCTTATAACGGCCGACCTCTCAAGGACGGCGGTGAACTTCACGGCCGGTAATTCTATTATGCCTTTCAATACGGAGCTTTCCTACAACGCCATGGGTTTTATTGAATAAACCTCAAATATATGCGAAGAATAATCTCGATAATATTCGGTCAGGATCTGGATCCCACTAGCAACACAACATGGCGCATGTGTTGAAGTACAGCCAGATTTTAATAAATGACGAAATTAGCATAATAAGAATATGCAACGAGCCCTGCACTGGCTAACATAGATACTCCCAACCAGGAGGTTTATAATCTCTACATGACTGCTTCCCTCAATCCGGCAAGACTTACAAATCGGCTCCGTCTAGAGACAACCGTCTCAGGAAATAGGCATTAGGCATCCCCCTTTCATAACGTCCATCTTATTCCCCCTGAGCGCACCCGTTGCGCTTCTGTGTTCAACCTCGTGTCAAATCGCGCGTAGCTAAATAATATATATATATTCTTAGCTGTGCTAAACATTTAAAATTACGCGCGCAAAAAGAACGCAACAGATACCTTCCACCCATGAGACAAAAAAAAAGCGAAGCTTTTTTTTTGATTTAACTTATACCCACGACATCGATCAAGTTCATTTTCACAATTAATGTAATAGCATTTAAATGTGAAGGTATGTGTGAATAATAATATGTGAGGTAAAGTTTGGAAAAAAGAAAATAGATTCCAAATTCAAAACTCAAACAAAAGAAATGACACATAATGTATCAAAATGGTACAAAACAACAAGTTAAGAAGTCGCAAATGAAATGAGATACTGAAATAAAGTAGAGAAGAATGGAAGGAAATGGTGATAAATGGAGACAGTAATCAAATAGGATGATAAAAGAGAAAATCTCAATCAGTGAACGCAATTAAATTAAGTAGTGTATGTATGCGAATATCTGTAAGAGGAAGAAATAATTAAATAAAATCAACACGAAACACAACATACTCGAAGAAAATAACACAATCCAAAGGATGTGTAGGCAAGATTAGCCACACAGCAAGTACACTACAATGGTCACATGAATTATGTCCATGTGCCAAAAATTATTAAGCGCGGATAATGCGCGGTTATAAAATAATTAGGGTGTTATGGAATAGCGTATTTCGAGTACTGAAATAATTAAGTTAATATGAATGTCATAGATGTCACCCAAAGTTATGGAAGTTTAAAATGTTACCAAGTAATCTATAATGAAAGTAACTTAAATTAATTAAAATGTCAAGAAATCATCACGTAAGCAATGAAGATTGTCTTCAGCTTGTATCGAAGGGAATTAAAATCATGAAAATCTATGAAAGTTAAATGTCCTGCAATCATTTATGTATCTAATAAGTTCGATTTATGTCAATTTATGTTTCCAGTGGAATAGAAGTAAACTTACACCACAGTTAGTTTTGCACCAAGACAATTACTCCTAGTTATTTGAATAGGAAAAACACCAAAATAATGTATTTAAAAATGGTGCGAAGAATGTAATGATATATTCAAAGGTTAGGTTATTAACGGAAAACCCATAGTAGTACGTGAGGGCATAGTTCGTAAGCAATCATTCATAGTGCTGACTTGGTCACGTAGTGGCGTCACAACTTTAGGGGAGCAGAGGCTCGGTAGAGTCAAGGTGGTTTCGAGAGAAAAAATTCATCCATTGAGGTGTCAGTATTGCGGATGGCTTGAGTAGCGAAAACCAAATTACAGACGATGATAGAGACTCGTGCAAGAATGAAATTCGTGAGGTATGCACTCGTAAGTCCAATAATCGTCCGCAGTAGTGACGAAATGACCCAAAAAAGTCTCAGCAGTAAGCGTAACGACCAAATAAGGGTTAACAATGTGATGTTTATCATAGCCTTGAGTCGTGTAGTTTCAATCCATTGACGATAAAAGTTATGCACATGCACAACTCCGAGTTCCATCATAAATACGTTCCTGTGAATAAAGAAACGAAACGCTCCTTTTTGTAAAAGTATGATATTTTTAACGCAAGAATTTCAATAAATCTTACCGCATGTGGTCTGGTACTTCCTTGACCACTGTTCCATGACAGGTGATGCTTTCTTTAGGAGACAAGAAAAGGTAGTAGTGACAGCAGTCAAAACAGTGATGAATGTATTACCGATATAGGTAGAACAAAAATACCAGCGTGAAATGGAAATCGCGCTGTGAATGTGCTGCAGAAAAAAAATTGGTCCAAGATAAAACAAGAGCAACCTGAGTGTACTCTATGATGTAAAGAGTAGACATAAATATAAAAATTGATATCGAAGCCAATAGGAAAAATAAAAATAAGTGTGTAATGACAACTGGATATCACAGACATCGCGTATTACAAAGACAAGACTGAGTTAACCGGCCCATTACATAAAAAATAAATAAATATAGAAACAACAAGTGAAGAAAGTCGAAAGCGATAGGATATTTGAAAGTAAAGAAATGCAAATATGCAAGACATAAATGAGGTTAATTACTGAGTAGTGTCAGTAATAGAAGAAAAGATCAGTACAAAATATCCGGAAGAATGCAGAAAAAACGCACCAGCAAACGCAGCTATAAAGTGCGTGGTGCAGAGTTTTGTACCAGTCGCACGTCTAAAAGATGGTGTGCAAAAAGTGAACGATGTTTAAATTTAACAGCTCTGTGAGCGTCAAAATAGTTATTAAAGCGTACAAAAGCAAGCTGCTGACAAGAATTTTCAAGTTCGAACATGCGAACAAATTTAACATTATCGACTCCCTGAAAAAATTTTCGTAGTGCATACCAAGTGGTATCAGACGGAATGTTGCGCACCAGAACAGTGCGATTCAATGTAATATGATCTCGGCCAGATCGCAACTGAGCCCGAGTATCATTTAAATTATTATGTTTATCACGTAGTGAGCGCGAAGAGGAATTTGTACGGACATGTAGATTCTTGCATGTCGTAATAGTTGGAAAATCACGGTTGTACTTGCGATTATCATGATGAATATTAATATCATCAACGCGCCGAATAATGTCACGACTCTTACAAGTGAATTTTGTGTCACCTTTGACAACATCATTCACACTATTGGGAGTATAAGTCCCCTGAGCATGCTGTATATAACGATTCTCATCGAAATAAATAGAACCAGTGTGAACGATATCGGTCACACTATCATCAAATGGAACAAACTTGTTTGTCCCTGTACGTCTCAGATTCCGCAAGTTTGGAATGTTCTTAACAAACTTTTTAGGCTTCTCATGAAATGAAGTGACTTGATTTTGTTGATTATGGGAAACAATTTTATTTGGGGGCTTAGGATGATACGATACACTGTTTGTCACCCCGATTTTACTGTTATCGACATGTCGCCATGACGAACTCCCAGAGGAAGCAGTATAGTTATGACCAGATACACTGGCATCAGGGTGATGTCGAGGAAAGTTGTAACTACCTCTGTATGATATCTTTACTTTGGCAGGTTGTACAGACCTGTTTGTATCACACTTGGGACTACCGGCATGTTGTACAGTAGTATTTCCATTATTAAGATTTGACAATATATTTTTATGTAACACCACATCGAGTAAATCATCAACCCTAGTTCTCAATTTCATAATTTCCAAATCCCTGACTGAAATATCTTCACTCTGCCTCTTATTTAACTCTATCAGGTTAACAACTTTACTTCTATCATTAAGTAATGACTCAGTGTGAGCCAATGTATCGAGGGTAAAATTTTCTTGTCGACCCTTAAGTTCTGGAATTTCGAGTTCAAGTGCTGTCACTTTACTCTCCAGCTTTTCCTCCTGAAGCAGGGGGGCATGAGATTGAATTTCCTGTGGTTTCCTTTTCTCCAATTCCATCTCCCTCATGGCTTTTATTTTTCTTGCCATTTTTATAAATCTCTTTTTATGGGCTTCCACCGTATGTGGCTGTAGTAGGGCAACTTGAACATTAAGACCCAGAATTTGGGCAGCCTGTGCCTGAATGTTACCTTGTAGTTCTTGAACCTCAGAGTTCAAATCTCCATTATTCCTCAAGGCAGTTTCTAATGAATCCTTAGAATTTGCCAGTTCTAACTGTAATGATTTGAGGTTTGAATTATCAACCTCGACCTGTAGATTTAATGTCTTCACTTCTTCGTTTAAATTTTTAATTAACGTCTCCTTGTCTTTAAGGATCTCCGATAACTCAACTATTTTGCTTTCCTCAGCAATATCTCCTAACAACTGTGTCTTTTCATGACGACACCTTTTTTCGTGAGTTATTTGTTCCTCATGAAAATTGCCTTTGCGTATAGCGCGGAATATATTTTTCATTACATTACCATGTGGTTCATGGGTGTAATTCACTAAAAACAAACGCAGATCCTTACGCAGTAGTTGTGCCAAGTCCGTGGCATTATTTATATGTGGACTAGAACGAAAATGCCAACTCGCAAAGTCCTCCAAATCTGATGCTGCCTGGCCTAAAAAACGATCCATCACATATTCCTCAAGTTCTGGGCCTTGAAATCCATGATCCCTACCATTCTGGAGCAGCATATCCAATACAGGTATCATGTCATCCGTAGACATTTTCGTCTAATTTATATGAGGTCCACTTACCTAATCAAATATCACTCACTGAAGGAAAAATGTATCCTGTAATTAGCATGTGACAAGTTCCTGTCCAGAGAACTCGTATACCAATTATCATCAATGTCAGAAATATGTTATATTATTACCTAGCCATTAATTATTCATGCATTAAAATCATATAAGTAGAAAATACAAGATGTAGACAATGAGAACAATAGTTACAAAGACGAGATACTAAGGAACAAATGAAAACATTCGCAGAATCAACTGAACAATAAAGTAGAACTAAAAAGGACAATTTTGCAAAGAGCGCAATGACACTGCGATCAAAATGACAAGACAAGTAACATCACAGTGTATAAATACAAAGGTGTAAAAAAATTAAGCGAAAGCAAGATGGAGATGGACGACCGTTACAAACAAAATACATCATAAAAATAAGGTACGGATAAAAAATTACTTCGAAAACAACAGTATAATACCTGACGAAACAGCTAAACAGTTACAATTATAAGAAACAAGTAGCGATCAGAACTTCAGCAAGGTTTCTAGCCTTGAACTGGAATTACCGCTCAATTGAAACTTACAAACTAAATCCTATAGAACGTCTGACAAGAGCCCGAATTAGCTTCGAGATGAACCTCGTTTGTCAGATCGGCCTCCCTACCGCCCACGTGAAACATTAAACATAGAACATGCAATACAAATAATATTAGAATGGACATATTAAGAAAGGCTCATCAATAACATGCAACAGTGGTACAAAGTACAAACAATCAGTGACCACTTATCCTTTTAAGAAGAAAAAATTCCCGGCCCTCGCAAAGCTAGCGATGATGGTTCTCGGGTGTTGCATGTAGGTGCTTGAATATAGGACGTGATGCAGTCCAACGTTGATCCTTGCTATAGTCTTTGAACACCGGATCATCAAAGGTCAAGGAGGTTGACCGTTAAGAGACAAGTCGTGTCCTTGAAGTTATAAATTTGCTGTATCAGTTCTCGAAGCATGAGTTCTTGATTACAGAAAAAATTCTTATCCCCTTTGACTGGCCCACCAGATGTAGGATCTCTTAAATGTAGGAAATCTTCGGTTGTTGCGAGGTGATGAATATCGTTATGTTGGAATATAGATCTGTTGGTGTTCTTGATTGGCACTACTGGCAAGGGCGATGCCAGAAAATGTTCAACGCAAAATATATATATAGTGGGCCGTGTAACTCTATGGCCAACGAAGATAATGTCAACACGGTACAGTGACGACTGACACGTCAATTAGATTGGAGCCAAGTATTAAAGTTGACGACATAATTTATTGTGCACTGACATGTACATTGACATCACAAAGTCAGACGACGTAGCATCATTATAATGGCATGGCATAAACGTTATGTATTCTGATCAATCATGGCTGATCAATCATGTAGAAGTAGGCATCAACATCAATAGTATAGGTTATAGCATCGGGGCATCACAATTCATTGCATTTTCAATCGTGAACTTGATTGAAATCTTATAACGGCCGACCTCTCAAGGACGGCGGTGAACTTCACGGCCGGTAATTCTATTATGCCTTTCAATACGGAGCTTTCCTACAACGCCATGGGTTTTATTGAATAAACCTCAAATATATGCGAAGAATAATCTCGATAATATTCGGTCAGGATCTGGATCCCACTAGCAACACAACATGGCGCATGTGTTGAAGTACAGCCAGATTTTAATAAATGACGAAATTAGCATAATAAGAATATGCAACGAGCCCTGCACTGGCTAACATAGATACTCCCAACCAGGAGGTTTATAATCTCTACATGACTGCTTCCCTCAATCCGGCAAGACTTACAAATCGGCTCCGTCTAGAGACAACCGTCTCAGGAAATAGGCATTAGGCATCCCCCTTTCATAACGTCCATCTTATTCCCCCTGAGCGCACCCGTTGCGCTTCTGTGTTCAACCTCGTGTCAAATCGCGCGTAGCTAAATAATATATATATTCTTAGCTGTGCTAAACATTTAAAATTACGCGCGCAAAAAGAACGCAACACTCTCCCTTACCACTCGTGACTTCAATAATAGCTATAGACTCACCCCCTCTGACTACCTTTAAAACAAAGGAGAAAAGGTTTACATAAAGACCACAGACACAACTATACAGACAACATATAGGTACAGTATAGTGTAGACGCTGATCCAGTGTACAGGTTATACAGTTTTATTAAAACAAATAAAATAAAGTACACATCAAAATAAATACCGTGCGTTGTCGCACACCTGGAAAAACGAATAACCGATTAAAAGGATTGATATTATCATCCGCCACTTTCACCTTCTCTTGCAACCTGTATGGAAGGAAGTTAAGGATTAAAGAAACAACAATACAAGGTGGGGTCTCTAGTTTAAGTCCCACCACTCCTAGCTAACCTAATATATCTATTATCTTATACACCACGGTCTGGCCACAGACATACTAAGGGTATACACTCTATAATTTCATTAACTGGTGTCCTACAATGTTAACCACAGCTTCACAAGCACTGATTCACTAAATGACATTTTAATTTGTTAACTCAGAGGCTGTCCTAACACACTTTCTACCTGCCTCTAAAACCTCTGCCTCCTACTGGTTTCTGTTCAGTGTCTACTCTGACACTGCCGTCTTCTGCTGATGTGGCGTCTTTATTAAGCCACTATCCTTGTTTTTGGTCGGGAAAGGAATTTTTACCCTCTCTCCTTCCGGACCACTGATGCTGATGATTTCTGACAATAATGACTAAGTACTTGACTAGTATGTAGAGGATTCACTGCTGACGAAAAACGTAATTTCACTGCCCGGTTACCCCTCATTGGGTTAAGGGCCGTTGGTTTTATTTTGACCGATTTTTTAAAACCCTGACACCAGGCCTCGAGCCTTAGTTTCGGTGTGTGTATATGAGCTTAGAGCTCAGGATTTTAAGATATCCGTTCGCTGAATGATGCTTCACTGAAACTGGAACTGATTCTTTTTTCTGTGGCAGCCGTACTTCGCGCCAGTAACCACCTCGTCACCAGTGCTCTTCACCTCTGCCTATATCTCGAGCACTAGGCTCCTGAGACGACAACTTTCAGTTGTAAATTGGAAGGCCGGTTACATCCTCACAATTTGCCGTGAAACAGACTGCTAGTTACCAAATATCTCTCGTCAGAGCAAGTCGATAGCAATGTCGATTTCACGGCCGTATATTTCTGCAGACAAAGGACCCCGCTAATGAATAGACGCGCGTATATATCATAAAACAAACCACGCTGACCTAGGCCCTACGTCATCGCTGGCGTCCCTCTAAGACCAATGATATCACTACAAAAATTAACAACCGTGACCTCCGCCAATAGATTTGAAAGCAACGCGTGAGTCACATATGTTACAGCCCGCTCATCCATATTACGTCAAAGTTAAATAATGTTATTCCGACCGCGTGAGCAAAATTACTTTTATTCGCTCTAACGTAAGTTCGACGTTATCTGGGTAGTGCCCCCTTCCCCGTTTCCACGGGTGGGTGCTTTATAACATCCACCAAATTACACTTCCTAAATAATACTCACGCGCTTACTACAATAAAAGTTACCGCGATAATTTTAACAAAGAAAAGCCTACGAGATCGCAATTAATTAATGGAAAGGAAGACTGGTGCAAGTCTTAGAAATTAACCATACAGTCATCTCTCTTATAAACTCGCAATTAATTACCCAGAAAAGAAGACCAAACTCAAGTAGTTATAAGATAAAATTACCGATAGAAAAAGAATTGGGCCTGTTGAAAAATAAAACCACAGTACTGCATCACATACGTCCTACATCCTTGACCAGCGACGAGCGTTATCAGTAATCAGTCTACCGAGAACAAACCCATCAGCGGGAGCAGAACATACCATTAGCAGATAAGTTAAACGTTAAAGCTGCTACGTGTCCTATAAAACGTGTATCCCATCACAATAGTGATGAAAACTTTCTGAAAATCATTATTCATCATTTTAAACCCTTGTTAAAACTACATGATTATTAAATTTGTTATTAGTAATTATACAAATTTAACTTCGATTTAATAATTTTAAATGTACTGCATGTTTGTCTCAATCAGTCTACTAAATACACTCTAAACAGAGCTATACCTTAATAATAAGAATTTAACTGAGTATATCAGTGTGGGGTCTTGAGGAGATAACATTAATAATTGCTTGATCTTTCACAAAAGTTGTCGGTAGATTCTAGAGTTAACGAGCTCAGCAAATGCAGCATTGTTTTCGCTTTTTCTGAATATCTTGTGAACACTCCCTTAAGATAGAAGCATCTTTATTCTTCTATCTACAACTCTGCCAAGAGTAATCTTGTGCAAAGGTAGACACCTTTGAAGACCCACTTCAGATACTCTTGAGTTTTGGCCACTGTTGGACCACTACCACAAATCACGGGAGGCAATCCGTGACAGCAGGATAATTATCCAGAAAATTTCAAAAGCAGTAGACCATAAACTGAGGAAAGAAAATAAAGCAGGATTCAGAAAGAACAGAAGATGTGCAGATCATATATTCACCCTCAAAAACATTATAGAGCAGTGCTCGGAATGGCAGAGACAGCTATACATTAACTTTGTTGATTTTGAAAGGGCTTTTGACAACATACACAGGGACAGCCCATGGAAAATACTGTGGCTTATGGAATTCTTAGCTGCATTGTTTCCATCATAAAAAAGCCTCTGTGCCAACTTACCCAGAAGCTGGAACAGACGGATACGCTTACATACTTAGGATGCATAGTAACACAAGACGGCGGAAGAAGCAAAGACATCAAGAACAGAATAAATAAAGCGAGAACAGCCTTTGCTAGTCTCAACAACATCTGGAAGTCTTCCCAGTACAGCACAAACACCAAATTAAGATTATATGAGAGCTGTGTACTTTCTGTGCTTCTCTAAGGTGCGGAATGCTGGAGAGTAACAGAGAAGGAAATGTCGAAACTGTCCTCCTTCCACACAATCTGCCTAAGGAAAATTCTCCGAATCGTTTGGCCGAATACTATCACTAACCAAGAACTACTTACTCTGAGTAACCAAGAGGACATGCACACCATCATAGCTGGCAGACGCAATCAATGGGTTGGCCACGTCCTCAGAAGAGACCCCGATGCCATCAAAAGAACAGTTATGCTATGGACCCCCGAAGGAAAGCGGAAGAGAGGCCGACCAAAAACAACTTTGTGGAGAACTGTAGAGGCCGAGATGCAAAGAATGAACCAGAGCTGGGGCACTGTACGAAAGATGGCCGCCGACCGAACCAAGTGGAAGCAGTTTGTGGCTGCCCTACAAGACGCCACCAGGCATGATGGCCACTGACTGCTTTGACAATTGGCGGCTAAGGATTAAAGAGAAAGAGAAGATCAGGAAAATAAGCAGCTGATAGCTGTCACCTCAGGGGAGCATTCTCATAGTCCCCTATGACTGAATGGACTATTAGAATTATTATTATGATTTTTACCGGTGTGTACTTATTATATAAAATCGGCTGGATTAATCTACGTCAAAACGTGACAGCTTACAATGTATCACGATAGGGAGCTGCATGCAAAGTTTCATCTCTGTACAGCGAGTGGAACATAAGAGATTTTGAACGCAAAAGATTTGAAACGCGACAAATATATAAACCACTTCTTCTTCTTCTTTGATCCTTAGCAGCCGACCGTCAGAGCAGTCAGTGGCCATCACGCCTGGTGGCGTCTTGTAAGGCAGCAACAAATTGATTCCACTTTGCTTTGTCGGTGGGCATCCTTCGTATAGTGCCCCAACTCTGGTTCATTATTTGCATCTCAGCCTCCACAGTCCTCCGATAAGTTGTTTTTGGTCGGCCTCTCTTTTATTTTCCTTCAGTGACCTTAAATTTTAAAAAGTGGCTAAAATAGCTACATTTACTTAAGACGTAAAGTACTTCCCCTTCACAAGAAAAGGAATTTTAACAGTTTTGAACCACAGATATCGCCATATTGGTTATCCCTGAATTCCGCCTGGTTCCTCCACTGAAAGGGTGTCGTGTCGTTTACAACAAAGCAGGAGGAACGTAAATCAATCCCTAATCTAATCCCCAGACGTTTAATTTAACTCCCGAACTTTTGAAGATTAAGTTTAATGTCAGTCAATTAAATTTGTTTATTCGCTTCGGGCTGTTTTTTCCCTTGACTGGATAAGATAATCGGACGCGTCAGAGTTTTAGGCGTGCCTGCATTTACTTTTTTCAGTGCCATTAAGGCAGCAACGCCTTTTTTTTGCACCGGGGTAGGAGTGAAGTAAACAGTATCTACTGGGGTATTCACCATTGGGATTAAAAATAGACGAAATGATTTCCTTTCATAGCGCCTGTATCCCTTACCCTTGGCACCCATGGCCCAGACCTCACCCATTTTGTTACGCTTCTGCATGTATAAGAGCGGCCGTTTAATAAAGTGTAGTTTTTAGTTCCCCTGGGTATTTTATGAGGCAAAGAAAGAAAAGGTCAACTGGTCCATCAAGCATGTCGTACAAGGCGACTAGTATGAGGTCGTGCAATAATATTTAATACATTATACTTGTTCATCATATACTTATGTTTCTCTTCTTTCTGTTTTATGATGTTCTGTTTAGCAGTTTTAGTTGATACTACATTCTGATACTACACTCTGATTCAAGTATTTTAGTTGATACTACATTCTGATACTACACTCTGATTCAAGCATTTTTAGATGATGCTACATTCTGATACTACACTCAGATTCAAGCATGTTTAGTTGATACTACACTCTGATACTACACTCTGATTCAAGTATTTTAGTTGATGCTACATTCTGATACTACACTCTGATTCAAGCATTTTTAGTTGATGCTACATGCTGATACTATACTCTGATTCAAGCATTTTTAGTTGATACTACATGCTGATACTACACTCTGATTCAAGCATTTTTAGTTGATGCTACATTCTGATACTACACTCTGATTCAAGCATTTTTAGTTAATGCTACATTCTGATACTACACACTGATTCAAGCATTTTTAGTTGATACTACATTCTGATACTACACTCTGATTCAAGCATTTTTAGTTGATGCTACATTCTGATACTACACTCTGATTCAAGCATTTTTAGTTTATACTACATTCTGATACTAGACTCTGATTCAAGCATGTTTAGTTGATACTACACTCTGATTCAAGCATTTTTAGTTTGTTTTTCTTTGCGTTTTTATCTCTTGTATTAGAAACTGATGGATTGTACGCCCTTCTTGCTGTATCACATATTTGCTTTAACTTTTATTTCGTACAGTCATTCTTCAGAAATCAAAGGGAAAATGTATGGCAGTAAAAAGCTTCTTTGATCAGAGACTGTAAAGAACATGCTCACATCATACGTGAGAACTGCACCTGAATAACTGTCATGGTTCTTAAGATTTTTTTTATCTTTATGCTTCAATAACGAAATCCGAAATTCACCTTCTTGTGAGGATCGAATAAGTTGTTCTTTGAAGTTACAGAGGTAAGTCTGAAAAGCCTAAATAAACTGTATGTTCCTTTTTATATGCCACTGTGGTAAGTTGGGATAATATAAATAGTTATAGGGGACTTAGTGTACTGATTGAGATCAGCTGTGAAGGTATCTGTATCTAATAAGTGTGATGTGTTACAGATGACCTTACTTTGCTACCACATTTAGACCTCAATCAGACTTATTCTGGAATATTGTGATGACTACGTTGAATGTCTAGGGTTATGATAGTGATGAAGTGTAAGTTCACAACAACCAACAGACAGATAAACACTTTTATTAAGATCCACAACACTTTACAACACTATGACAAGCACATACATATAACACTCTAGAAGACTATCTTAAGTAAGTCAAGTGTTAACTTTTAAATTATGTATTAGTTTCTTTCAATAATAGATATCCTGATCCAACTACAGAGTGAATCAGGAATCACAATCAAATATAAACACAATGTTTATGCACAAAATTTATACAAAGGATCTTTGTCCTGACATATAATATTATTACAATATGTGTGTAGGGTTGTGATGTAGTATTATGAGGTAATACTGGCTTTTGAAGCTAGGTTGTTGTTTGTCATCACGACTTCATGTGTTTGTTACTGGTGGAAATAATATTGAAGGGTTCACAGTTTCTTTTTATTTGTAAAAATAATTACTGTCCCTCTTGATTTAGTATTACAGTCAATTTTAGGGCGGGTTATACAAGGGTGAGCTGCTCTGGCTGACGAATTCTTAGCTCATATGTCGGCGGCAGGAAAACTGTCTACTCTGCTCGCTTGCTTCTCAGTTATCTGGAAATACACCACTGGTCGATATCTTGGACAAGGAATTTGCTGCCAGCCCTCTGGATCCAGCAAAACTCAGACCAGGTGCTGCTCTAATACTTCAGTACCACGATCCCACAATTCAAGGAAATATACACAAGTAACGTTGACTGGCGATGAATTCTGGCACAGTTTTGATCTGCCTTATCCCAGGCTTTTATTAGAAAAATATTAGCTTGATCTCAACGCACTTGCTTCTCACAAAATTTATTTTCAAAACTGGCCCTGAACTGACGCTTCTATTTGACTATATCGAACGTTCTAACCAATGAGACCATGTTTACAAGAGTCTTTGAAAAAATTTACCCATCCTACACGTTGTTATTAACCACAATAATAGTATTTGCAGTTCGACTAATAAGGTTTCGCCTTACATATTACTACAGCCAATCAAATCGTATCTAACTTGTTGGCCTCATTTCCCCTAAAGCAGTGTTTTTCAAACATGCTATTATGAGCAAATATGATCTTGTGCTGTCAGACAACCCCACTATAGTATTTTGGCTCTAATTTGTTAATTACTAGACTATTTGCGTAACACATAACATATTCTTTGTCAGCAAGTCCTAAGGCACACAAATATATAAGTTTAATGAGGCCAAGTGGCTTCGTTCAAAATATGTATTATTCTAGGATAGTCGTGTATTTGTTTTTACCACCCGTTCACTTCTATACCAAGGGATGTCTTCTGTACTGTCAGACTAAAGTCAGGAGCTTAGACATAAATCAGTAGAATGTCAGGTTTCCCAATAAGAGCTTTAACCTGTTTTCAAAACCTAGCCTCGTATCGTTAGTGTTTTTTTTATTTCACTGTTTATTTGAAAAAATCAGGTCTTCATGCCTTTCGCGTGTGATTGGCGTTCACTTTTTAATCGCGAGACGACGTGGTACAATTGCATGCGTTCCTCCGTGCATCTCTCTCTCTCTCTCTCTCTCTTCTAAGCCCGTCTGTCTTTAAGGTTAACGTAGTGTGTATAGTGACATTAATGTAGTATTATATCTAGGTCATTATGCAGTTTGCGTATCTCAAGGTTTTCTAAGAAACACAGTACCAGTTTTATTTTTAGAAACGCGTGTAGTTTATGCAGACGAAGTAGAAAAAGGGGATCTCTGGTTCAGCCATTATGGCGTTCTACAACACAGGCGTACGCTATTGTGAAAGCACTGATCTTTCACCATTCTTCTTTCTTTCTATTGAATTACTTCGTTAGGCTTTATATTTATTTTCTAATTTATATATGTGGATTAGAATTTTTCACCACAATTTTCCCCTTTTTAAAACAGACATCATATGGCAGTTCCTGAATTCTATATACACATAGATAAATTTATATCTATGCCTGGTGATTACTCTGATTCTCATCGCACGGATGGCGGCTTAGAAAATCAGCATCACTGTTTCGCTGATTTTTTTTTTATCATGGATTAATGCAGGTGGGTCAATTCAAAGTAAGCACTACTGACGAAGGTTGCCTCAGACCTCTGCAATCCAAGAATCCATTTCAGTTATGTTACTGAACAGCTGCAAGTGTTACTGCTTGTCTTACTTCTGCCTAGTAATCAATATTCACCATTTCTCTTCTCTGAGTCTGCTCAACGACATGTCCCGAGAATATTAGATGTTCCTCAAATTGTACGTTATGAGGAGTTGATCTATATGGTGATATCTGAGTTGTGTAGGGGATCCAATAATTTCCTGATCAGCCTTAATAAACACTCGGACTGTCCTCAATTCAAAAAGGCAACAATGGAGACACTCTGCTCCTCCGAAATGTTCACAGCCAACAATTGGTCTGACCTCAGGCTTGATTGAATGTGGAAACACCCTTCTAATAATATTCTTATAATATGACACTCAAATGGAGGCCATATTCACCGTATATTTCCGCCTACCGACAATTTTGTGAATTAAGATAATATGTGGGGAAATGAGTTTCTGCATCAGAAATCAATTCGCCCTTAGCTTTGCTATAATATGTGTGGGTGATTTTCATCCAGGGTCCGATCAATACTTCCCCTTGGACTGTGTAGGGTCGGGTGACTACCAATGTCACCAGTGCCCTTTTCATGCTATATTAATAGCCATATGGGGAAGCGCTGTGAGCATTTTCCGAATTGCTCACTCGTCCACTCCCCAATTTTCTTCTAACATTTTGTTTCGGGTTCAAATCTGGCGGATTATCTTCAATATTAATTTCAGCCAGTTCCCTAACTGCGGCTTCAAACTGTGCCTGGGTTGACTGGTCTGAGTTTCTATTTTCTCTGGATGCCCTTCTCAGAGTTGCGAATCTAAATATTTTTGGTGAAAACTGTTGGTGGGAAGGTGGATACCTATCCTCTATGTCAACCTTATTATTTTTATTTTCCTTGTTATTTTTAGGCCCATATGTTTCAGAATGCTGGGCTGGCATCTGATTATGATTTTCCCAACTTGGGGACTGTACCTTGCTACATTTTTCACAGGCCCCCACAAATTGTGCAATATCAGCAGCTACTTGGGGCCAGTAATATTTTTCAGATGTCCTTTTACGTGTGGTTCCATTCCTCTGGTGTCCACCGTCAGGTACAACATGAGCTTGTGCCATCACTTTTTCCTTGTAGGGGGAGTTGGCAATACCAACTGTCCCTGTTCTTTGGATCCTGCTCTAGCTTTCCCGAAGAGCAGTCCCTCCTTTAAATAGAATTGCCCTTTCTTAGGGTGTGTATGGCTATTTGCCAATTTGCCAAAGCAAGGTTTTAATGATTTGTCCTTTGCCTGGGCCTTTCTCATCTGTTTATGAGAATAATTTAGTGGTGGTATTTCCTCCCTACTAGGGGTCGACCTGACCTGGAGCGTGGCCATTACCACAGGTTTTATAGTGCTCCCTAGAAACACATATTTACTTCCTAACACCAGCGGGTAATTAGGGTCATCACACACGGCTGCTCTAATCACTCCTTCCACGTACCTAGTCTTGACATTTATCTCGGCTACAGGAAGTGTCATGGTGGATATTCCCTTTACGGCCCCTTGTATCTCCACTTTCCCTGTGGTATACTGTTCAGGGTGCACTAGGGTTGCACTCACAACTGAGTCATATTCTAAACCTGAATCGTAAAGGCACCTAACCTTGGCACCATTACATGTCACTTCTTCACAGATGGGGGGATGTTGAAGATTTATATGATTCTCTGTCAGTTTCTTCTTCCCCTTTTCCACTGTTATCATGCATGCCGCGTGATATGGAGGAACTTTCCTACCACATTCACTAGTATTATGATTATGCATCCTGCATATTTGACAATATTTTCTTTCCTGTCTGAAGGTTTTCCTGTCATCCTATTTCCTTTCATCGAATTGTGGGGTTTTATTTTTATTATCATAACGTGGCCTATCAAACTGATGCTTACCTTTGTTCTGATCTCTAAGATCAAACTCATTAAAGTTTTTTGGTGCCTTAAAATTGTCTACCTGTTTCTTTTTATTACCTATTACTTCTGCTTGAGCTGCCTGATATCTTTCAGCAACATTTAGTAACTCACCCAGCCTCTCTGCACCTTGTTCCATGAGAAACTTTCTCAGGTCTGGAGCCATGGACTCTCTTATCTGCTCTATAAGGATCATTTCCTTAAGATCTTGAGTTTTCCCCAGAGCCGTCCATTTCTCCAAGTATGTCTCTAACCGTGCAGAGAACTGGTGATATGTCTCACCTGACAGTAGTTTAGCATTCCTGAACTTTTTTCTATAAAATTCTCCATTCTTTTCATATCTTAACAAAAGAGCCTGCTTTAACATGTCATAATTGTCTTGATCATCTCTGTTAATTTTGGCAAAAACATCATAAGCTGTACCACGAAGCCCTTGTGATAACTTTAAGCTCCACTTTTCTCTCTCTAACCCATACGTGGTTGCTAAAAATTCATATCTATTTAGATAGCTCTCAATATCATCGTCTTTCTCAACAAAATGATCTAAATGAAAACTCATAGCTGAGGTTGAGGCTCCCTGACTAGCAGTGGCATCAGAGGTAAAGGGACTGGCACCATTTTCAGGAGCATGGCCTTGAATTTCCAACTCCCTTAGTCGTAATTCGTGCTCCCTCTGTAATCTTTTATCTTCTGCTTCCCTCTCTGCAGTCAATCTTCTTTCCTCTGCCTCCCTTTCTACAGCCTGTCTCCTTTCTTCTCTTTCTGTAGCTTGCCTTCTTTCCTCTCTTTCTGCCTCCAGCTTCTTCTCTTCATACTGGAGCCTTTTAATCTCTTTTTCTGCCTCCAATGCCTTAGCCTCTTTGTCAGCCTCAATCTGCAACCTCTTAAGTTCTCTTTCAGCCTCTAACTTTCTTTCAGCCTCTTTTTCTAATCTTTCAGATTCTAATTTTCTTTCTGCTTAAAATTTTTTTCTTCACGTTCAATAAATTTGTCACATTCAGTTGTGACATAAGCAATCATAACTTGCTCGTCCATTCCTAACTCTTTAGCAGCCTGCATAGCAGCAGATCGAAATTTTGCCAGGTCTGCCATTTTCTTAACAGGCAAATTTATACAATGTTTAACTAAACACTTCAATCTATGACTAATTAAACTAAGGACAACCACAAGCACTGAGAGCTCAACCTTATTTATTTTCCACCCAAGAATACCTTTTTAATTTTTTATTATTCCCTGAAGTGAACTTCCCCAATATATGTGCAAGGAGAAGGTTCAAAATACCGGACGAGCCCCCAATATATGTGGTAAGTTGGGATTATATAAATAGTTATAGGGGACTTAGTGTACTGATTGAGATCAGCTGTGAAGGTATCTGTATCTAATAAGTGTGGTGTGTTACAGATGACCTTACTTTGCTACCACATTTAGACCTCAATCAGACTTATTCTGGAATATTGTGATGACTACGTTGAATGTCTAGGGTTATGATAGTGATGAAGTGTAAGTTCACAACAACCAACAGACAGATAAACACTTTTATTAAGATCCACAACACTTTACAACACTATGACAAGCACATACATATAACACTCTAGAAGACTATCTTAAGTAAGTCAAGTGTTAACTTTTAAATTATGTATTAGTTTCTTTCAATAATAGATATCCTGATCCAACTACAGAGTGAATCAGGAATCACAATCAAATGTAAACACAATGTTTATGTACAAAATTTATACAAAGGATCTTTTTCCTGACATATAATATTATTACAATATGTGTGTAGGGTTGTGATGTAGTATTATGAGGTAATACTGGCTTTTGAAGTTAGGTTGTTGTTTGTCATCACGACTTCATGTGTTTGTTACTGGTGGAAATAATATTGAAGGGTTCACAGTTTCTTTTTGTTTGTAAAAATAATTACTGTCCCTCTTGATTTAGTATTACAGTCAATTTTAGGGCGGGTTATACAAGGGTGAGCTGCTCTGGAAGACGAATTCTTAGCTCATATGTCGGCGGATGGAATACTGTCTCCTCTGCTCGCTTGCTTCTCAGTTATCTGGAAATACACCACTGGTCGATATCTTGGACAAGGAGTCTGCTGCCAGCCCTCTGGATCCAGCAAAACTCAGACCAGGTGCTGCTCTAATACTTCAGTACCACGATCCCACAATTCAAGGAAATATACACAAGTAACGTTGACTGGCGATGAATTCTGGCACAATTTTGATCTGCCTTATCCCAGGCTTTTATTAGAAAAATATTAGCTTGATCTCAACGCACTTGCTTCTCACAAAATTTATTTTCAAAACTGGCCCTGAACTGACGCTTCTATTTGACTATATCGAACGTTCTAACCAATGAGACCATGTTTACAAGAGCTTTTGAAAAAATTTTACCCATCCTACACGTTGCCATTAACCACAATAATAGTATTTGCAGATCGACTAATAAGGTTTCGCCTTACATATTACTACAGCCAATCAAATCGTATCTAACTTGTTGGCCTCATTTCCCCTAAAGCAGTGTTTTTCAAACATACCATTATGAGCAAATATGATCTTGTGCTGTCAGACAACCCCACTATAGTATTTTGGCTCTAATTTGTTAATTACTAGACTATTTGCGTAACACATAACATATTCTTTGTCAGCAAGTCCTAAGGCACACAAATATATAAGTTTAATGAGGCCAAGTGGCTTCATTCAAAATATGTATTATTCTAGGATAGTCGTGTATTTGTTTTTACCACCCGTTCACTTCTATACCAAGGGATGTCTTCTGTACTGTCAGACTAAAGTCAGGAGCTTAGACATAAATCAGTAGAATGTCAGGTTTCCCAATAAGAGCTTCAACCTGTTTTCAAAACCTAACCTCGTATCGTTAGTGTTTTTTTATTTCACTGTTTATTTGAAAAAAATCAGGTCTTCATGCCTTTTGCGTATGATTGGCGTTCACTTTTTAATCGCGAGACGACGTGGTACAGTTGCATGCGTTCCTCCGTGCATCTCTCTCTCTCTCTTCTAAGCCCGTCTGTCTTTTAGGTTAACGTAGTGTGTATAATGTCATTAATGTAGTATTATATCTAGGTCATTATGCAGTTTGCGTATCTCAAGGTTTTCTAAGAAACACAGTACCAGTTTTATTTTTAGAAACGCGTGTAGTTTATGCAGACGAAGTAGAAAAAGGGGATCTCTGGTTCAGCCATTATGGCGTTCTACAACACAGGCGTACGCTATTGTGAAAGCACTGATCTTTCACCATTCTTCTTTCTTTCTATTGAATTACTTCGTTAGGCTTTACATTTATTTTCTAATTTATATATGTGGATTAGAATTTTTCACCACAGCCACATGTAATGGTTAAGGATTGGCTGGGTAGCGCTTGCCTCTCGCGACAATGTTACGGGATTCCGTGATCGAAACCTGTTAGCGTCTTACTTCAGTCTACCCAGCTGTAAAAGGGTTCTTGAGTTTGCTCTTGAGTTGGGGAAGGCAAAGGTAGAAAGCGAGGAAGGGAACTGGTCAACCCACCTCATAAAGCTGGACTATGTTTGTAGTGCCTAGCTGGCAGGGGGGATAGTGTGATTCGCTTCTGTAGCTGGAGGGGGTGCCGTTCGAAAGGTCCTGGGTTCGATTCTTCAGTAAACAACTAACTTCTGTTGTTTTTCTGTTGTCTGGTTTTCTGCTTCTTTATTTCTCACGAGCGCCCGAAACATACATTAAAGTATATAATATTTATTTGTGGACTTGGTATAATGAAGTCTCTAACGCTGCTCTCCCCTACGTCATTTTCTGTTATGGGATTACCTGTACAATTTTTTTTTAAACTTTGTTTCGCTGCACTTGCCGAACTCACGTTACTGGAGTAAGGAGACCTGGATTATCAGAGTGTATCTGAATGTTTAGCAACTCAGGAGGAGAATAATACATTAACGAGTAAGTCACCCACCAAAATATGGACGGAAATAATTATGTTGTGCTCTTTCTGCTGCATGCCCTGATCAATCAATCAATCAATCAGTCAATCACTTATTCAATCAATCAATACCCTTTAGCTCCAAGAGGAGCATAGGCCTTCAACAAACACATACCAAGTTTTCCTGTCCAGTGCCATCTGCTCAAGTTCTTTCCATGTTTTCCTCATCATTTTCACCTCTCTATCCAGTTCTCTTCTCTATGTGTTTGTTGGTCTACCTCTGCCTCTCTTTCCCTGGGGATTCCAGAACAAGCACTGCCTTGTAATGCTATCAACAGGTCTCCTCAATGTGTGTTCTATCCATCGCCAGCGTCTTCGTCTCAACTCTTGTTCCACTGGCACTTGTTTGGTTCTTGTCATCAATTCCACATGTGTGACTTTGTCATACCATTTCAGTCCTTCTATTCTACGCGAGCACCCGTTTATAAAAGTCTGTAGCTTTTTGGTGGTTGTTTGTTTCTTCAAGCTCAACCTTTCATTTATTCTCATAATCTTTGTCTTTTCCCTGTGTATTTGGAGGCCCACTTGTTGTGACCTCTCATCGAGAATGTTCATTTTCTCTTGCATCTGATTATGGTTATGGGACAGAAGAGCCAAGTCATCTGCAAAATCCAGATCATCAAGCTGTTTAGTCAGATTCCAGTGAATTCCATTTCTGTTGTGTGGTGTCGATGTGTTCATAACACAATCTATTTGCTAGTAAGAAAAGAAATGTAGACAAGAGGCATCCCTGTCTCACTCCCGTTCTAATCCTAAACGGTTCTGTAAGTTGTCCTTCATAAAGAACTATGCATGTCATGTCTTCATAGGTCTTCCTTATTAAGTTAATGATCATCATGGGAACGCCATAATGCCTCATACTTCCAAAGTGATTCTCTGTCTACACTGTCAAATGCCTTTTCATAGTCCACGAATCCGATGTAAAGCGGTGAATTCCATTCCAGACTTTGTTCAACTACTATTCTCAATGTGGCTGTCTGGGCTGTACAGGATCTGTTTTGTCGAAAACCTGCTTGTTCATCTTCATCTCTAGCTTTCTTAACGGTTCCGTCAGGTTTAAAATGTGTGCACTAGACTTCCCCATAGCCTACTAATCCATTAAACGCTGTGTCTAGCTCCAACAATTAGATAGCTTACACTTTCTTTAATATCATGCACACACATTTTTAAATGTTTCTGATACGTTTTGTCTTTGTTCTCTTCTCACTTCACATCTATTTCACGTTATCTTATCAACTTTACAACACTCAGACGCAGTCATTGAGTGCCAGTTCTTGCTTCTCGTTCTATCTTGGTGGTAGCTGTATAGCCCGCTACAGACAACTCAGTTTTAACTCTCATCGGTCTATCTTAAATGTATTTCCATTGCTAGTCTCACTGGCTGCATCTATCTATCTATCTATCTATCTATCTATCTATCTATCTATCTATCTATCTATCTATCTATCTATCTATCTATCTATCTATCTATCTATCTATCTATCTATCTATCTATCTATCTATCTATCTATCTATCTATCTATCTATCTATCTATCTATCTATCTATCTATCTATCTTGTGATGGAATACATTGATACAGCGATAAAATCCTCCATTATAAATATAAAAGTTAAAATAAAATGTAGGGATAAAATATAGTTAAGATACGCTGCTGCTTCTTCGCCCACGCCACAAGAGCGTTGAGTTTGGTAGACCGTACCATCGTTTTCTAGTGTCATTGAAAAAAAAAACTATTTATAACATGGGGACGCAAAAGGCCTATTCGTTCAGACGGAGTAAGAAAAGGAGGGAAGAAAAAAAATGATGCCGACTGCACGCGTTTGAATCTAAGCCTAACATACGCGCGAACTTGTAGTTAGTGTTTGAAATACGATGTAAAAGTAAGAACATGTAGCCACTTGGGTCACGAAAACAGACTTAGCTCTTATTTAGAATGACGGAATTCCCACGTACTACGGAAGAATCTCGTAATTTAGCTTGAAATTAAGTGCAAAAAGACATGAATAGGTTGGATAACATGGAAAAAATATGGAATTCCTTATTAACTCTTTCAGTCCCAAGCAAAAAGGGGGGTTTGGCCCAAACAAAAATGGCCATACCAGTATGTTTTTATTGTTTTTGTTTGGAAATAATTTTTTTTTAATGTTCATATTCATAAATAACAAAAGTCCATAATGGATGGCTATACTTTAAGAAGATAGCGTTTTTGAGTTGTCAAAATTAGAAAACAGCCCTAGAAAGAATCAAGAGATACGAAAGCCAGTATACTGGCTCTTGGGCCAAATGGGTCTAGCGGGAAGTACAGTATACTGGCTCTTGGGGCTTAAAGAGTTAATAAGTTTAGAATCACAAAAGTTAGCTAGTTTAAGAGCTTATCTTTTCCTGATAAATAATATGCTTTAAAATAAAAGGACGGACAGATAACTCGGAAGTTATTGACAAAAGACTGATTTGTTTGATGCAGACTCGCAAACATATGTTGGTTTTGCATTCACTAAAGTTACATTTTGACGTGTCCTTGAGACGAAGGCAGGAAAAGATTACATGTAAACAAGGGGGACACAAGGCGGATAGAATCTAAAAATATCTTCGCAGTAGAAATCTAAGAAGTGAGTGAGAGAAAATTTGAATAGTTTTTTTGTAGTTGGGCCCAAAACCAAGTCCAATCTTGGGAAATGACAAGTTCGGACAGACCGACCGACAGAAATACACTACACATTGGACCAAATTTGGACCTTAGTGTAAAATTTTAAATTTTAAAAGATTGGCTTTCCAATTTGATTGGTCAACACAGTTAAGATTATTAGAAAATTGGACGGTTCGTTGCAATTTTGTTGAAGACTGTCCATACAAGCAGATCGTTGAGGCTAAGAAGTTTGTCGTCCATTGAATATATGTGCTAATAATAGTGGGACGCCCTAGTCTAGCCAGCAGCTCAGCTGAGTTTGTGCTATTTTCAACGTACCTGTGTGTTTTTATTTTGAATTGTGGTAAGGCAGAAATTATTAACCTTTTTATGTAACAATTCTGAGTGAGTGATACTGCCATATAATGAAAAATGATTACGACAAGTGAGTACTTATTCTAGGTCCCCAGCCGACTGTTTCAGGGCCTAGAGGATGAATTAAAATATGATAAACTATCAGAAATGTAGAATACAGATGTTTCTTTTCAGGTGGTCAGGTGGAAACATATCACCCACCTTATTATATGGAAAAAAGAGATAAATGAAAATATTTCAGATGCAGTGCAGTCCATAGAGGAGAGGAATGGGAAACTAGTGCTACTTGATAACAGCCTTGATGTAGATGTGCTGGGTCGGTCAGAGAGATCTTACCGTGTCTTTTATTTCAATGTATTAATGCTTGTAAACATGGTGGATTAGGTATTATGTTAAGACCTAGCCTAATTTTGTGGTTTCAGAGTTTCTTTGTCTGGCACTGTGCTAGTGCCAGATGTTCTGAAGAGTACAACACTGTACGAAATGAGATGCCTACCATATTACCTCAGAGCAAGTGAGGAGTGGGCCTAAGGAACAACTTTCTTTAATCGTCACAGGCCAGATAAGTATTAAAGACCTGGCCTGCTGAGATTCATCAACGAATATAATAAAATTTAAACTCCATTGTGTATTAAGAAACTTTTCCACCATTAATCCTGTTTAAAGAGCAAATGAACACTGTTAACTAAAGACTGGGTATGATGCAAATACCCCGACCCGACATCCAGCACTAGTTCCTAAAGACTTTTAGTTTTAGTACCAATATTAGCAAATTTAAATTATGTATATGTACAAGTCTTTCATGTGTTTACTCGATTATATGTAATTCTATTGAAATTGATCCATATTGATTTAAAAGTCCTGACCATAAGAAAAATCTTGGTTCAGGACAAAATACATTTAAAAAAAATTGTAATTTCTAAAATTTAAACAGTGTTAATTGACTTGATCATAGAGATTAATATTAGTGTTTGTGTGTGAGTGTTTGTGTATTTAATTACCAGCACACCACATTTCATTATCCTAGACATTAGATGTAGCTATCAGACATACTAGTCAAGAATAAGTCTGATTGAGGTCGTAGGTGGTAGCAGCATGGTACTCTGTAAATTCACATAAACTGTTATCTTCAGGGACCTTCACAGCTGACCTCATTCAGTACACTAAGTAAACATAGCAACCACACTTAATAACACCAGAACCCACCACATATCTATCTATCTATCTATCTATCTATCTATCTATCTATCTATCTATCTATCTATCTATCTATCTATCTATCTATCTATCTATCTATCTATCTTCTATCTATCTATCTATCTATCTATCTATCTATCTATCTATCTATCTATCTATCTATCTATCTATCTATCTATCTATCTATCTATCTATCTATCTATCTATCTATCTATCTATCTATCTATCTATCTTTCTATCTATCTATCTATCTATCTATCTATCTATCTATCTATCTATCTATCTATCTATCTATCCATCCATCCATCCATCCATCCATCCATCCATCTGTTTATCTGTCTGTTTGTCTGCCTGTTTATCTATTTAACTGTCTGTCTGCCTGTCTGTTTGCCTGTCTGTCAGTTCATATGTTAGTGCCGGGAGACAGAATGAAAGATAAAGGCTGGATGGTCAGACGAACCTGCGTGCCCAGTTCTGTGCCCTTTTAAAATAAAGTTCCGTCTATCAGTCTTTCTTATTGATTCTGCTCTTGAGTTAAGGAGGGCAAAGAAACACACACCAAGTCTTACTTCATTCAACAGCAGACTGTCAAAATTCTTCAGGAGTTCTGATTCCATGCCTAATCTAATTATGTTCGAGTTATTCATTTACTGTATGAATATTATGGATTGGTTTTTTTGTTTGTGTTTGGTTTATTTTTGTTTGTTTTGTTTTATTTATTAATTTTTTTTTTACTTTATTTATTTATTATCTTTCTTTTTTTTTCTTGTGTCTTTTTTTGTTTTTAACTTTCTTGTTTGTTTAAAAAAAATTACTTAATTTTGATTATGATTACATAATGTAAATGTATGCTGCTATATTACCTTTATAATGTTGCATGCCTTTAAACTAATGCTTAAAGTAACATGTGAGAACGAAAGGATATTGTAAGCACGAAAAATGAGAGTGTAAGGGCCGAATGTTAGACGGGCCTGCGAGCCCAATTCTTAACCCTTCAAAAATAAAGTTCGTTCGTTCGTTCTGTCTGTCTATTTCAGAATCACACTTCAGCTCCCCAAGGAGCATAGGCCTTCAACAAACATGTGCCAAGTCTTGCTGTCCTATGCCCTATGCATCAGCTCAAGACCTGTCCGTGCCTTCTTCATTCCCTTCCTGTGTGTCTCCATTTCTCTTCCCATGTCTCTTTGTGTCTCCATCTACCTCTCTTGTCTTAGGTTTCCAGAATAAGAACTGCCTTGTAGTACTATCAGCAAGTTTCCTCCTTTCCTTCTCTAGCATCTTCTTGTTATCTTTTGTCCCATAGGTACTTGTCTGGTTCTTGTCATCTCATGTCCCACAGGTACTTGTCTGGTTCTTGTCATCTTTTGTCCCACAGGTACTTGTCTGGTTCTTGTCCTCTCTTGTCCCACAGGTACTTGTCTGGTTCTTGTCAGCATTTCTACGTTAGTGACCTTGTCAGACCACTTCAGTCCTATTCTACGCAAGCACCTATTTATGAAAGTCTGTAGCTTTTGAGTTGACTTTTCCGTATTGTTTTGTTGAAGTCTTTTCCTTTCTTAAACAATTTCTACAGAATGGTGAAGCCGGGCACAATGCCCAAACCTCCTTAGATGCTTCTTACGACGTGCGTGATATGTTGCAGTGTTACTATTCTTTGCTACCCCTTCGGGCCCTGCTAACACATGTGGATGATTTAAGTATTTGGTTTTGCAAATCTTTCTGTCTGTGTTCAGATCTTCCATTCTTTCCTTCTTTTTTTTAAAAATAAAATTTTGCCTCGTTTCGGCGAGGTCCGTCCCGTTCAACCTAATCGGTTATATTAGGGTACATGTCCAAATATAATAGACCTTTAGGTCTGATAATTATGTATCTTTCATTCACAACTATTTCTCAGCCACGGTTTCGTTCATTCACATTCCTAATGTGTACCTAACAAACGTCTCCTTTCTTAAATTCCTTTTCGCAATCTCCCAGTTAAACAAGAAAAATAAATCCAGTCACTACCCCCTCAACCATGTTTATATGAATACCATCATTGCATTCCAATACGTATTTTCTTTTTTTTCTTTGTTTTTTTTGTTTTTCTTTTGTTCGCCCTAAATTGTTTACATTATTCAGGTAATCTCTTTCTTTTGTGTGGTCGTTTCATTCACTTTTCATTCAAACCCTGTGGCTTTTTTTTCTTTTCAGTGTTTCTTTTATTCTCCTATCTTAATTCATGACCTTAAAACTTAGAAATGAAAAACTCAGAATCTCTTCTCTCTCTCTCTCTCTCTCTCTCTCTCTCTCTCTCTCTCTCTCTCTCTCTCTCTCTCTCTCTCTCTCTCTCTCTCTCTCTCTCTCTCTCTCTCTCTCTCTCTCTCTCTCTCTCTCTCTCTCTCTTTCTCTCTCTCACTCACTCTCTAACTTTCTCTCACTCTCACTCACTCCCTGTTACTCTCACACTCGCTCACTCTCTATCACTGTCAGTCTCTTTCACGTTCTTTCACTCTAACTCTCTCACTCACTCTCTCTCTCACTCTGACTCTCACGTTCACACTTTTTTCTCGCACTGTCTCTCACTCTGCCACACTCATTCTCTCTCGAGCATTCTCACTCTTTCTCACACTTTTACTCTCTTTCACTCTCTCTCACTCTAACTCTCTCTAACTCTAATTCACACTTTCTCTCACACTCTCACTCTATCTCATTCTGTCACACTCACTCTTTCTCACTCACCCTTACTCTCTCTCTCTCTCACTCGTATTCTAAGTGTCTCTCACTCTAACTATCACTCTCTCTCACTCTAACTCTCTCTCTCATTCTCTCACTCTCACTCTAACTCTCACTCTCACCCTCTCTCTCATACTCTCTCACTTGGTCGGCCTTAGAGTGCGGACGTGTTTTCATAGAGCTCTACTTTCGAATTTGTAAAAGTGTGTTTCTGCTATAATTCATGATGGATTTTAACATCATTGTGTTCGGTATTATTGTGGCTTTGTCGTGAAATCATTTTTTGTGGTGTCAATATGAACAGAAATGTTAGACTTTGTTCTAAAAGGATCTACTATTATAATACACTGTGCTGTTTTGCATATAAACTTGTAGTATTGTTAAATGGGTAGCCGACAACCCACGAATTGAGCGCCCAACAATGACCAAGCCACCCAGGTGTTTAATTATAGGTCCTCAGCACGGGGGCTTTTTGGAAAATCCCCTATAAAATGAAACCCAGCGACCCAAATCGTCACGCCAGAGCGATGATTATCAGCCATGAACAAAGCTAATTACCTTCTTCCTTCGCGGTACCAGCAATAACATTCACAATGCCAAACGTAAACTCGGTCACCACCACTCGACCGAGCAGAAAGAAACAAAAGGACTACATCTTAAATTCGCCTAAGGCGGTGAAAAAGAAGACCAGGGTTCTCAATGCAGACACGCCCTCAGCACCGTTAGTAACGCTACAATACAAAAACCAGAACCAGTGTGCCATATTAACATTCCAAACATTGTTCGAGTACGAAGCACTGCGTGGCTTGTCCAAGGCCTACTATAAATCTATCGCTTCAATTGAATCTCGCACTGACGCTAATGGTGCTCATGTCAAAGATGTTATTTCTACTGGACACATTTTTCTCCATTTCTATAATACATCCAACAAGGTCATGGTACAAGGCTCAGAGACTGCAGTTAAAGAGTGGATCCAGAATGATTTGAATCATTTATGGAAAACAGCAACGACTGCTGGAGTCAGTCGAATGGCTTTAACGTCAACAGCTGTTCTCAACAATGCACCAACCACTTCCGATACCCAGAAATTAGCCCTCACACACTGTTCCTTTCCCGTTGTCTCTGATACATTCGTTCAGGAGCATGACAAACAGATACAGGTAGTACAAGACACGCCTTCCTCTACATCAAGATCTATCATTACAGAGACGCCTTCCGTTACATCAAGATCTACCATTACAGAGCCAGAGCATAATTCATTAATAGGATTGCTTGATAGTAGTCTAGAAAGAACACCACGCGAGCAAACTATACAATCACCACATAATGATGTGTATACAAAAATAACATCTGAGATGGAACTACTGAAAGCTGAATTGAGCAGTCTTAAAAAATCTTATGAACAGCTTCAGGCTGATCACCTGTCTCTAAAAAGTCGCTACGAAAACAGCAAAACACACATTCAGCAGCAGACTAAACAACAGCACACAAAAGAATTGGGTCACAAACAAACACGTGCGGAGAGCCTCCGACCTCAACAACAAATACCTCATTCAGAACTACGCCTTAATGAACGTAATTCCCTGGACACTCCGGAAAATCCTGCAGCCAGTGTCTGCAGAATTCCGGTCAAAATTTCAAATCGCCATCCACCACTTCGACCGGCAGCTGCCAGCACACACCACAGGACTTCTAGCAGCCACAGCACAACTGGAACAAGGGAAGATACAGCTGTTATCACTGGCACCCACACGAACAGAAGAAAACATCTCATCTTTGGGGACCAAACCATGAAGGAGCTTCAACAATCAAAACTAGTAACTGGTGATACTGATTCGGTGTCTGTTCGCTTCAAGAACTGGGCATCAACTTACGACTTACTGACCCTCCTTAAACGGTATTCGCCTGATCTTTCTGTAATTAGAGTAACTGTGCACATAGGTCTGTCAGACGCAATAAAAGATATTGAACTCTCACAGACAGACCTAAACGAGATCACATTCATATGTCGGTCGCTATTCCATAATGCCAAAATTTATTTTTCCTCTATTATCCCGCCAGTCCGTGACTATTACCGCAAATGTGTTGAAACTAACAACGCTATACTTAAAAAACACTGCCTCAAGAATGAACATATTTTCATAGATCACAGCTCGGTCTTCCTTGCCACTTCAGGAGCCCCTAGAAAGCATCTTTACAGCGGCGATATTACATTGTCCAGACAAGGGACCAGTATGTTGGCGACAAATATAAAATATCCAGAAAGCACACTCAGAGGCACTACTCACACATCGGCATCCATATATCCATCCAAACGCCATGCGAATATAAATAGCTACTCATCTAATGCCAATTATGACCTTCATTTTCCATCACTATCCCCAACTTTAAACACCAGCGGCGCAAAATCATCAGACAATCAGGATCATCACGTTATACCTCTTGTTAGCACCACGGATGGGCAGGAAACCAACAATGTCTGCCTTCAACAACCTTCTGCCACAGACGACCCTCCTCGACAACACCAACTTGACCCACTTCATTCCCAGAGGTCTGTAAGTGATCCAATTCAATCTGCTCAGCCTTCATCGACAGAAGTGTCACCATGTCCGCTGTCGTCCCAGACACCAATGAGAGTTCCCCGCTCATCGCTGTCGTCACAGGTTCACCCACATCAACCCACATACCCAGCCTTTCATCATTTCCTACCTCAACAACGACTCTTGGACTATGCACCTTACACTTGGAGGTCGTACTTGCCGGAATACCCCACTCATTCAACAACTGTACCTCAATATCCCGCTTTCTACCAAATGCATCATCTATCACGGCCAAATCCACCGCACTTCTATTTTCAACAACCCTCTACTCCATATTAACAGCGACTGTTGGCCTCACTAGTTGTCTCTGTAACACCAGCAACTGTCGATTGTTGTTTTATATATATATATATATATATATATATATATATATATATACATATATATATATATATATATATATTATTATATATATATATATATATATTTATATATATATATATATATGTATATAATTTTATTATAATTTTTTTTTCCACACTGTTTGACTGTCTGATATGAGCTCTTGATTTGTTACATTTTTCACCTATTTTTGACGTAATTCAATTGGCTGAATTGTTTGTAATTAGTTTTCAATGTGCCCCACTTATTAATACCACCATTAATTCCCCTTCATTGGTAAAATTTGTTAAATTTAGTATTTGAGCGCGAGCTTTGTTTACATAACATAAATGCCAGGTACTTATGAACAGTTACTAACCATGAATGGTTTACGACTTGGCCATCTGAACGTAAACCATCTTCTAGGTAAACTTCCAGAACTCACACAAGTTTTGAATCAAAATTTCCATGTTTTTGGGCTTTCAGAAAATCGTCTGAATGAGAAAAAAAACAGATGGTGACATTGCACGTACTGGTTTTAACACTATTCGGCGAGATTCTAGTAGACAATTAGAGACAGGTTTAGCAGTCTATATTTCCACTTCTCTCAGTTATCGCAGCAGAAACGATCTAGAGACCATAGATATAGAATGCATATGGTTAGAGGTAAAGCCACATAAGCAAAGACCCATTGTAATAGGATATCTTTATCGTAACCCCAGTGTAGGAACAACATGGTTTGAAGATTTCACGAACATGATGGATAAAGTTATCACTACAGTCAATGAAATTATTCTTCTTGGTGATTTCAATATTGATATGCATAAGCCGAATCAAACATGGACCAACATTATAGCATCGTACAACATTAAACAAATAGTCAACAAACCTACCAGAGTAACAAAAACATCATCCACACTGATCGATCACATCTATGTAACCTGTCCAGAAAACATTATAGAATGTTCCATCCCTACTATTGCTATGAGTGACCACTATCCCATATGTTGCACTTGGGCAAAAAATGGGTACAAATCTAAAAAAAATAAACACATCAGTATTGAATATAGAAGTCTAAAAAATTTCAACCAAGAATTATTTTTAAATGATTTGCGAAATGCGCCTTTCGCCGATGTTTACCAACTTCCTGATCCTGATGACGCCATTGCATATTGGACACGGACATTTTATAGTATTTTTAATAAGCATGCGCCTACTAAAGAAATTCGCGTAAAAAGACAAATAAAATCTCCATTTATCACACAAGAAGTACTTGCCACTATGAGGCAGAGGGATCGAGCGCACAAAAATAAGGACATCATTACATATCGGGCGGCAAGGAACAAAGTACAATATTTAATTCGCAGAGAAAAGAAAAACTACTTTAGTCATTTAGTTCAAAGCAAAAGCAACAGTAGAAATATATGGAAGGCAATCAATACCTTAGTGAACAAAAGAAATTCGCCAGACTCACAAAAACCCAATACTTCATTTACTTGTACAGATTTCAGCAATCATTTTCAGGCAGACATCCACAATATAAAATCCGCCATACCTTCTTCCCCTTGTGACTTCAGCGAATTATCTACGTTCTGCGAGAACAAGTGTACTAACACCGTTCCATGCGACATTCCTTTTATAACAGTTAACGAAGTTTATAACTATCTTATTGATCTTAAAGATAATAACTCATCGGGACTTGATGGAATCAGTAATCGAATACTGCGTTATGCTGCACCAGCTATTACTGATACACTAACATACATATATAATCAATGTCTCGCAAGGAGTTACTTTCCATCTGCCTTTAAAATCGCTAAAGTATACCCTCTTGTTAAACCTGGTTCATCAGATAATAGCAACCTTGGTAACAATAGGCCCATTTCGCTTATATCATCGCTGTCCAAACCACTGGAAAAACACATACACAAAACAGCAATGGAACACCTAGCTAATAATGACCTGCTTGTTGATAGTCAGTCGGGGTTTAGACCAAAGCATTCATGCGACGCAGCCTTAACAAAAATGATAGAGAACTGGCATCTAAACATCAATAACGATAACTTATGTGGAGCAATCTTTGTAGACTTTAAAAAAGCATTCGATATGATTGATCACTCTATTTTAATCAGAAAATTAGAAACAATGAAAGTAAATCTTAAGCTGGTGAAGTTGATTAAATCATTCCTGACAGACAGACAACAAGTGGTGTCTTACAATAATTCTTTGTCCAACCCAACTGTTGTCGATATCGGTGTTCCTCAGGGTTCTATCCTCGGCCCTCTTCTCTTTGCCGTATACATTAACGATCTTCCTCTGTACATCAAACACTCATCCTGTGATCTGTTTGCCGATGACTGTACTGTTTACACTAGTGACAAAAGTTGCGCCACACTAGAACTATCTTTACAAACTGATACACATAATATTATTAAGTGGAGCAACGAGAATCGAATGCAAATAAATATTAGTAAAACGAAATGTATGTTAATATCAACCAGACAAAAACTAAACAATTCGCAGAAAACAACACTTCAGCTCTACATTGGAAATCACTAATTGAAAACGTAAATGAACATAAAACTCTAGGTCTAACTGTTGACCAGCACCTAAGTTGGAACTCACATGTAAGTGCACTCACAAAGCTAACGGCACAAAAAGTTTACCAATTAGCCAAAATCAAACACATCCTGGATGAGGGGGCAAGGAAAATGTTCTACACATCTCACATACAAACATACCTAGACTATTGTTCCACAGTCTGGGATGGTTGTTCCATATCCAACACAAAAAGGCTTCATTCACTTCAAAAACGTGCAGTGCGCATAGTTGCTGATAAACACCAAACACACTGTACAGATTTATATAACTATCTTAAAATATTACCCCTTAGAAAGCGCTTCCTATTTAACAAAGCTAAATTCGCTCACAAAATCTTGTCACAGAATGCTCCAACGTATCTGTGGCCTCTTTTAAAATTCAATGAAAAATGTAGTAACCGCTTAAACCAGTTACAGGTACCCAAGCCCAGGCTAGATTTGTTCAAGAAGAGCTTGGCTTACTCAGCTGCTCATCTTTGGAACAATCTTCCACATGATCTTAAAAACATGCACAGTCCCTACTCATATAATCGTAGACTGTTCAAATACATTATGAGTGCCAATTATATGCCGCCCTAAGGGATTATATTTCGAATTATTATCTAATATACTGTATGGAGGGTCTAATGATCTAGTTTTTCATTTTTATATATCTTACTGCTTAATCGTAATCAAATACTGTAAATGTATGCTTTTATACTACTTATAATGTTGCATCGCCATTAAACTAACACCTTAAGTATGGAGAATGTCTGAATAACTAGCAATAAAAGATGAGTAAGAGGAAGGGCAAAATGTAAGACGGGCCTATATGCACGATTCTTATCTATCAGTCAATACCCTTTACCTGCCTAAGGAGCATAGGTCATAATGCTGGATCTCGTATAGTGGAGGCGTAAACAATTCACTCCCTGTGGCAGTATCTGTTTGGGACTCAAAGCTGCTTACCTGTGGGAACATTTTCCGCATGTGCTGACAACACACTAAGTCCCAGGTCATTCAGCAGCGGATTCCAAAAATGTCACGAGTTCTTATTATATACCACCATAAACTATCTATCTATCTATCTATCTATCTATCTATCTATCTATCTATCTATCTATCTATCTATCTATCTATCTATCTATCTATCTATCTATCTATCTATCTATCTATCTATCTATCTATCTATCTATCTATCTATCTATCTGTCTGTCTATCTGTCTATCTGTCTGTCTGTCTGTCTGTCTGTCTGTCTGTCTGTCTGTCTATCTACCTATCTATCTAATCTATGTATTAATGTTTATTTTTATTTATTTTATTTTTACATTCATTATTATTATTCTTTTTTAATGTTAAAAACGTACTTTAATTATGATGATTATTGCAAATGTAATATTACTTTTATAATGATAAATGCCTTAATTATGCTTATAGTAAATGTGAGGATGAAAGGATATAGTATATATGATGAGAGAGAGAGGAAGGGCAGAATGTCAGACGGGCCTGCGTGCCCAATTCTTAACCCTTTGAAAATAAAGTTCGTTCGTTCGTTCGTTCTCACTCTAACTCTCACTCTAACTCTCAATCTCTCACTCTAACTCTCACTCTTTCTCTCACTCTCTCACTCTCTCTCACTCTAACTCTCTCTCACTCTCTCACTCTAACTCTCACTCTCTCACTCTAACTCTCACTCTAACTCTCACTCTCTCTCTCACTCTCACTCTCTCTCTCTCACTCTAACTCTCACTCTCTCACTTTAACTCTCTCTTTTTAAACCCACGCAGTGACATTAAGAGTAGACACTGTGACTGGTGCACGTACAGCTCTTAAGCTACAAGCACAGACACGAGGTCGACACTTAACAGTTTTCGGTTCTGGCGCAATCCTTTTTAATTTGTTATAAAATAGAAGAAATTATTCCTCCGTGGTTTTCAACATCGTGATGTCTGATAACTCCCCACTCCTCTCTCTCTTTTACTCTCTCTCTCTCTCTCTCTCTCTCTCTCTCTCTCTCTCTCTCTCTCTCTCTCTCTTTCTCTGTTTTTCTCTCTGTTTCTCTCTCAGTCTCTCTAAATGTGTGTCCAAAGTTGTTACAAAATAGTTAGTATTTTTAATGTTTAACTGAGATTTCATTAATTCTTTTAAAATAAACGATTACACAAAAGAACAATTATGAAACATCATGGTTGTTTAAAAAAAAAAAAGTTAGGAAACCGAGTTTGAGATAAAGAAAAAGAAAATATTAAAAAATTACTTATTGGCGACATTCCTTCTGTGAGTTGAAATTTGGATAATTGGTAACTGCAGAAGGAAAAACAAAAACATTATAGTTTTTTTTTAATACTGGTTGAATAATAACCTGTAAAATAGGACATTCATGAAGAAAAGTTATTTTAACGTAATTAAACTTATTATCCTTGTGACATTTTAAGCAGAGAAACCCTTTAGAAACTATACATGGAGACCTAACAAAGAAAACCTACGAAGAAAAGAAGTGCAGAGGTTTTCGTGAAAAACAGCTCACAGAACTGTTTAAAATAAGTACTAGAAAGCGGCAGGGATATCTTTAGTTACCATTTTATCTTCTTACAGGCTATAGGTTTAGTTTTGAAGACAACAACATCGTCTTATAGAAATGTGATTCAATGAACTTTGACAAAATAGCTTGGCAATCTAGATTTTGCCGACGACCTCGCTCTTCTATTCCGTTACCGTAATCTGATGAAAGGAAAAAAAAATACTTGATGAGTGTGATGAAGTGGACTGAGATTCTGTCTTTCAAATGGCCCATGTCTTTTTCTCCTTGCATTTTGTTCACTTTTTCTAGGAGGGATTACAAGTAATCCTTCACCATGTTTTTTTCTCCTTCTATTTTTTTACGTTTTTCAGAGTGAGATCACGATGGAGTTTTATCTCATCTGCTTATGGAGTTTAGAATTCTTATGGAGCCTAGATCAGGAGCCAGTTTTAGAATTGATTTGCGTGCAGGGATGTTGCTTCAATTGGCAGTAGAGGGCAGTGTTTCTTTTGTCTAAAGGGGTTAACAGTAAATCAGAATGTTTACGTGAGTGGCCTTCAGTGGGAATTCGAATTTGGTAAGTATAATTGTAGCGTGGTACTTTATTTAATTTTTCTAGACCTAGGCCGATCAGTTAAGTTTCTTTGGAAAGTTAATTTTAAATTAAATTCGTAACGCCAGAGCCATCAAATACTATCTTAGTGATAGACTTGAGAAACTTAAGAGGTTCATAATAATTCCTTATTGAAGGAATAGCGGTGTCTAGAGGGTTAAAAGTTGTGATGTTACGGGTGTGCGTGGATTTTTTTTTGCGTAGGCCTGTGATGAAGCCCGCATCTTGGGTTTATGTTAATTTTCAGAATACGCGGGAGCATGTGTATTTGTGATTTTATGGAGAGTGTAATGCTGCTAGTTATGTATATAGTTACACATCTATCTGTGGACGGCAGTGAAAGAGGTGTAATTTGTAAGCACGTGGGTGCTATCATTTAATGAATATTTATGCAGTAGCACGTGGTTCAACTACGGGGTTTTCAATTGATAACCTGGGGTTATGTATAACTTTTGACGGCATGTAGATGCTAGCGTAAAAAGGGTTATACGGGTATTATGTATTGTGGTTCTGAGTATTCAGAAGACGGATATGAAATTATTTCTGTTAAGGGAATAATATTTTATTTCATTTTGAGGCGATTAATAATACTGTACGGGAATGTAATGATTTCTAGAGTGAGGTCTAGTTATTGGTGGTAAACATTGCTGCAGGTAGTGTCAGCGTAAGAAGTAGGCCAATGTACGTCCTGCCCAGATAGGGCCAGTGAAATATTGTTGTTGCTCGGACTTAGTCAGGCAGAACAGACGATCTGGGTCAGCCAATGTTTATTTGAGGCTCAGGTAGAGAAGGGAACAGTAGAGGAGAGGGCTGTGTTGGCATGATTACGGTTGTATAGAGGTACATGACGGAAAGAGAGTCAGGGAGTTATTTTAGGAATGTATTATTTACATGTTGTTTAGCTGTTGCAATTTTTTTCTGTCTAACAGCAGGTATCGCGGCTCTGAGGGGTAGAGCGAAAGTTTCCAATAACTTTCCCCCGGCGAGAGTTTGCATCTCAGACAGAGAAGGGTTTGCGATTGTTGCCAGAGGCGGACGAAGTATCGAGAAAAAAATACGTTTTCCCAAGGCAGGGAAGACATTCTCCAGTTGAAAGGGATTTTGGTGGGAAAATCCGGAGCTCTGATGCTCAATCTTCTTACACACGCAAATCGGCAGGTTGCCAGCGTGGTTGTAATTTATTTCGCTTCGTCCCGGCCATAATAACGCCGAAGGCCTGACCCCAGAGGAGGGAGCGGGCAGGTAAATCTAGAGTGATAGGAGAAACCATCTAAAGGTCCAGTCCAGAATCCATTGGGGTTCTTTTTAAACCTTAGTCATCAATTTTTCACAAAAATTGTGGAGAGAGATAGGGTGAACATACTCTCTACAGAAGTCAGCGCAGATAGGCAGAACTGAGACAGTTTTGTTTCAAGTATAGCAGATAGACAGAACTGAGCGAAAAGTTTTAATGAAAAGCATAGCAAAGGTCAGCTGCTGAAGTTTTAGACGAGTTAGTTGTGTAGCAGTGTTCAGGAGATTTCAGGATAGGCTGTGTAGAAACGAAGTCTGTGCAGAGATTGTGTAGACATTTCGCAGTCGTTCCAGCTGACTGTGTACTTAGAGTTAGAATTTAGAACAGCTAGTTTGGAGTGGAGGCTCGACAGCTGAGACCCCACCAAGTGCAGTGTGGTTTATTTCATTTAATCTTACCTTCTTTCTCCATACAGGTGAAACTTGTGGGTGAAGGGTTGGGTTTGATGATATATCAATTGTAATTTTGCCTGAATTTGTTTTCCAGGTGTGCTTACACTGCATTTTTATCCTTTTGACATGTATTTGATTACTTGTTTGTGTGTATAATAAACTTGTACATTTATAGTCTGGACCAGTCATTTTAATTACGTACAGTAGCTATCTTGTCTGTTTGGTGGTGTATGTGAATCTTAATTGAACCTTATCCCCTTAGGGTAGTTAGAGGTGGTCGAGGCCATAGCAATTTAGACGTCCGGAGTGGCGAGGAAGAGTCTTCTTCGGTTCTCAACCTCGGAGCCAATGGTCTCAACTTTCACATTTGCACTGTCATTTTCATCTGAATCTATCCTTTTCAGTCTTTCTTCCCACTAGGGTCTTGTCACTATACGTAGACAGTCTCTAGTCCAAAAACCACTTCGTGACAATGAGAAGTTCCAGAAGTTGGGTCTGAAGATACACAGAGAAAAAACAATTATTGTGAGAATATGGTACAGCAAATAAAAATAATAAAATTGCTCGTGAATGCAAACCCCTACAAGATATACAATCATACATAATGTCAGCAATAAAGTTGGAGGAACAGACAATAATATCAAAATAAGAATACAAAAAGAGTTTTCATTGCAAGGGGAAAAGACGAAAAACAGACGAAAGTCAAGATAAATCAGAGTCTTGTGGAAAACAATATATGCGACGACCCAAAAAAATAAAATAATTGAAGAAAATTAAGTAACCAAGAAATTATACAATTTCATAAATGGGCACATGAACAGAATATACGAATTAAAATGGCATGACAAGATCATCAAAATAGAACCGATGTCAGGAACTAGACAGGTGCCTGTGGAACACGTGTCGAGAAGGAGACGGTGATGATAGAAATACGTTGTGAAATTCTGTTGATAACATTACAAGGAAGTTGTGATTCTGAAGCCCCCAGGGAAAGAGAACATTAAAGAGACGAAAACCAAAACATGAAGAAGGAAAGTAGATACAGATGTGACAGGGATGAAGAAGACGTGGAAAGGCCTTGAACGGATGTTGCAGAAATGGAAGGCTTAGAGTTAATTTATTCAAGGCGTAAGATTGAACTTTGCCCTGATATCACTGTTTTTGCACTTTATGCTCTTCGTTAGAGGCTTGGTTTGGTTTGGTTTGGTGTTAAGGACTATCTTCATTGCACACGACAACTCCATCAGTGCTCCGATCTCCTCCGTTAGATTGCACAAGGAAGAGATCAACACATTGCACGAACTCCTTAGAGCCGGCGAGAATCACAATGTGTGTATATAGAAATCACATATTCTGTAGATAATGTTGTGGTGGATAGGTTTCTAATTTTTATTTTTATTTTGCCAGGGCAGCGGCCTTATGGCCTACTGCCGTGCTCAACTTGCACACGGGACCTCCTATTTTTCTCCCTTATCCGAGAAGGCTATGCATCCAATCTCACTACCCAGGAGACCAAAGGAAGTATGACATGATTAGGACTACTGGTTTTGAAAAAAAACAATTTCATAAACTATATTCCCTCGCTGGGAATCGAACCCGGAACCTTTAGAATTCAAGGCGGACGCATACTTCTTAGCCACTACGAGTCCTATGGTTCTTCATACAAGTGAGAAACTAAAGCACCAGATTCTTGATTATTTATCGCGGTTATGGGTAGCAGTCAAATCAGCTCGCACTATCATTTGAGGCAATCATCATCACCATTCAACTCACACAACGCCTTCACTAAACGTATAACAAGTATATAACAATAATATATATACTGTTCAAAAAAAGAAACGCAACTTTTTTGGTGTTACTTTTATAAAAGATATTCGCTGATTGGACATCAGTCAACCTATCGACTGTGTCCACCTGGTCATTAACTTCTCGTGGTTACCTGAATTGTACTCACCTCATGATTCGTGAGGTCATGAAAGAGGTCAAGGTCAAAACAACATTTTTGACAATAACTCGTGACAGGTTCACGAGAATCCCGTGAAACTTTCTGAACACAAAACTCTCTGACCATATTATTGAATGCCTATAAAAGATTGACGTTCCTCGAATAAATTCAGTTGAAAATTCAATGCGCAAGTATTGCTCATCTCACTACAGAACAACGACTCATCATCATTGGACGTTTACAGACTGGACAGTCACAAAGTGTAGTGGCCAGACAATTGAATGTGGTTAGAAGCACCATTAGTCGCCTTTGGAGGCGATTTCAAGAAACTGGCTCAGTGGCAGACCGGCCGCGCAGTGGAAGACGCAGAGTCACAACTCCTGCCGAAGACCGCTTCATACGGCTGCGTCACCTCAGGAATCGACTTGCATCTGCGTCCTCCACAGTCCAGTCAATATCAGCAGCTCGTCGAATTTCAGATCAAACGGTCAGGAACCGACTGCACGACTCTGGTCTTTGGGCTAGAAGACCCTACAGAGGTCCTGTTCTTACGGACCGGCATCGCCAGAACCGACTGCAGTGGGCGAACCAGCATCGTCAATGGACCGTTGGGAATGACTGGAGACAGGTTTGGTTTAGTGATGAATCATTTTTTGTGCTCCAGCGACACGATAGACGGAGAAGAGTTTACCGCAGAGTCCATGAGCGCTACGCCCAGAACAGCGTTGATGAGGCTCCTCCACATGGTGGTGGAGGTGTACTGATGTGGGGGGCGATCAACTTCATGGGAAGAAGTGACCTGGTGCAAATTGAAGGACGCCTGAATGCCCAACGATACGTCGCTGAAATTCTTCGTCCTCACGTCTTTCCACTTCTGGCTGCACGAGGGTCGATTTTTCAGCAGGATAACGCTCGACCTCATGTGGCACAACTCACCACCCAGTTCCTCGCTGACAACAACGTCCAGACCATTCCATGGCCAGCCATGTCATCAGACATGAACCCCAAAGAACACTTATGGAATGAACTCGACAGACGACTCCGCCAGCGAGACGTTGCTCCAGCCAATCTCCGACAGTTGTCTATTACACTGCGGGAAGAGTGGGCAGCCATCCCACAACAACAGATCCAACGGCTAATCGGATCCATGTCAAGAAGATGTCGTTCTCTGATAGAGGCCAGAGGAGGTCATACACCTTACTGAAACAGAGGCCTCGGTCGCAAAGAATAAAAGTCCAAACCAAATTTAATGAACATCATTTCATTGTTAAAGTCTGAAAGTTTCTTCATGCCAAGATTGAAACATTAATTCCGTAAAATAAATTGTTGGTACAAGTTTAAAATAATGTTGCGTTTCTTTTTTTGAACAGTATATGTATAGCCAGGGAAGTCTTATTGTTCATCAAAGATGAAGCTTATATGCTTTCGTGCCACCCTGTTTCCGTGTTTCCGTACTTCTGTTGCAAAATAAAAATGAATGAAATGACTACAGAAGAATTTAGTGACGTCATCAGGACGTGTATGACATAATTATATCCGCCATGTTTTAGCGGGTTGACACTCTGTAACCATACTGTAAAAGTCTGTTTGACTAGAGATGTAAAAGGTTGTTCAGTGTAAATGCCCAGATGTAACGTACTGTTTTCTGTGTTATGAATGTTAGTACGTTGAGCGTGTCGTGTTGTCCTGGACAGTACAAAGTTGTAGCGAGAATTTAGGTCACTAGCGTGAGGTGCCGCCAGGGTATAGTAGACACACACATCATGTCAGTATTCATGTAGATTCAGACGTGTAGCACTTGTATGACAATGTGGTTGATTGTGTAAGTGTGTAGATAACAGTGCTGATAACACGAAGGCCGTATAGGCTCTTGGACGACTTCACATTAAGTTTACACAAGCTTCTGAGATTAAATATATATTTTCTGCCAAACCATATTCCGCCTGCATTGCGGATCCATAAAGATGATTCCTAGGCTTATGTGTGTGACAGGTCAACTTAGACCTAGTCTTTCAAATATGAAGCCATACTGGAGTACAGTATAATAACTCCTTGTGAGCTTCGCTCACTATGTCGCCATCAGCGATAAGTGTACCTGTAAGATCTAAACGAGACGAAAAGATCGAATAATGTTTCAGTTACCTTCTCAAAGAATCCTTACACTCTAAGGTAACACAACACAGCCAATACTGGCATATAGAAACACTCAGGGACGGAAGAATGACAAAACTGTCATTCCCAGAATTTCCAATCCCTATCGAAAACTTGGCAGAGAGAAATCTACGGATCGGTACATCCGTTCTAAGCCTCAGGTACACTCTCTCTGAATCAGTCTCTCGGCTTTTACCGCCAAGACCCGCGCATGCCCAAAGAGCATGGACCAGAACGAGGCAAACCCAGACCAGGCGTTTCCGCCCAAACGGGTGATAAAGATACTCCGTATATGATCCTATAAATAGCTTTAAGACATGTCAATTATAAGACATTGCCTGAGACAGGACAACATAAGACAGGAGAAGATAATCACCAGTCAAACCTGTCACAGAAGGACAATCAACATTTATCTCTCTTTGATCACATTAAACCAAACATACATTAGGTTGGTGTTTTTCCCACCGTCAAAAATGACGGCTACACATACTAACTCTCTTCTCCATCACGTTAGTCCCATCTTTTCCCACCAAAGCTGCAATCTTTTTTTTACCCTCCATGGCACCTTCCGGCTGGGGAACAATGTTGCTCGCCTGTTGAAACAACTCTAATGTCTTCCAAAAATATGCTTCATGGCGTGGGGTGTTTTTTTTTCTCTTTTATATATATATGTGACAGCGCCATCTTTAGATCTGTCGTTCTCGGCGCTGGCCCCATCTGGGCAGTCATATTGTCTATGTGGTTTAGTGCCTTTTGATCACGTTATCTTCGAGCAGATTTATTACAAGGCCATAATATATGCCTACATATTAGTTGTGTTTTTGCTCTAGAAATAGTTGTGTAAATTTGTGTTTTCATGCATTCTGGAGCAATAATCGCGTGTGTTATCTGTGTGGCGCAGATTAATACGCGAGCGCGCAGTAAATTGAGTGGTTAGGCCAGGGCTTATAAAAAGGGGTAGCAAGCGGCGAAACCGGTCTATGTTTGAGAGAGCCGCCCAGTGAGAACAGACTAAGAAGACACACAAGAGCCAAGCTGTAAATGCCTTGAGCACGTGAGTTAATTTGAATTAGCATTAGTTTTCTAGGATTCTGAAATTATATCGATGTGGCTATTTTAATGTTTAATGGGATAGATAGATAGATAGATGTGAGAGTTTAAGAGCGATTATTTCATTCTTCAGAAAGGCTATTCCACTGGAAATTTAGATATGATTAACGATCGCAAGGTAGTAGCCTCGTGGTGATAAAAGGCGGCGATAGCGAGTCTGATTAAACACGCTCCGCGTGGTAAACCTATAATATGTTATGCCGAGCGACACGTTGTGTATTTAGTCCCAGTTTGGCTTAAGTCGAAAATAATTATATTGTATTCTTTATGTAAGAGTAATTTAGTGTATATCACGTTTATTGATAATTCTACTGTATATTTAATGGGTTACTGTGAGGTGAGAATATGTATTTAGATTTCTGGAGAGCGCGAGGCCACTCCTTTGTTGAGACATGTGTTTCTCTGGTTGCTCCCGGCGGAGCATGGGAACACCAATGTGACTGGTGTCTATCACAAGCCGCCATGAAGCATTTATATGCTATGGCAGTGATTTGTTTCGGTAACGATGTGTTTCATGTGATGAGATTCCCAGTCTCGTCACGGGTCATATACGACACGCTTGTGGCCAGGCGCACGAGTCGTCACATACGACATGCTTCAGAATGCAGTAACGAATATTGAGATAGACCAGTTGTGAGGTGATGGTTAATTCTCATTATTGAGATTATTTGTTGTACATGTATTGAAGAATATTATTTTATGTCCAGTTGATTATTATTGTTGTGTGAACAATGGTTTGTGAGAGCACGTGGGCGTACCAGATGTATATTTCTCTTCTCCGCTCCTGAGGGAGCATGGGGCCACCGGTGTGGTTTACCTCAGCATGGAGCATTCAGATGCTTTTGCAGTAGTGGTTTCGGTAGCAACCTATGTTACCCGGTGCGATTGCCAGCCTCATGCACAACACCATACTAGTCGCATTGGGCGACACGCATGAGTGTGTGAGATAGTTGATGATGTCAGGTGGGCGCATGTTTTCTGTATGGTAAGTGTTATTATCCATGCTATTGATGTTCACTTAGACGTTGTTTTATTTATTATTTTTCAGACAGTCTATGAACACTGACTGGGTGTTTGTTGGATTGTTTGTTTGGTGTTCGGTAGAATTAAATGTTGATCTGCTTAAGGCTTTGGGTTGCTTGAATTGTTAAGTCTGCTGCTGAGAGGGTTGCAAGCAACCAATAATTGCAACCCCTGTCAAACGATCCTTTATAAATTTTCTTAGTGCACGGGTCTTGGGTGTGAGGTACCCCTAGCGCCCCTGTCACATATATATATATATATATATATATATATATATATATATATATATATATATATATATATATATATATATATATATATATATATATATATATATCATGTAGCATGTCCTTTGCAGAACGTCGCTCTCATCACAGCCCGCCTGAAAGACTCTCGATCTCTAGCCAGCCCTCCTGCCTCCTCCAATGTCATGTTCAAGGTGTCTTCAATGTCCTGCGTCCACCGTCGTCTTGGTCTGCCCCTGCCTCGCCTTCCAGGTACCATACCCTCCATCACTGCTCTCTCTAAGCCCCTATGGCGTTTAATGTGGCCAAAATATTTCAGTTTCCGGGACATGATATTGTTTATGAGCCAGTTTCCTCGATGTTCAGGTCGTGTAGGATGTCTATATTTTTATTCTTCTTGGTCCACGATATTCTGAGAATTTTTCTGTAACACTTTGCTTCGAAAGATTCGATTTTTGTCTTTAATTAATGTTTGAGTAATGGTCCATGATTCACATCCATATGTTGCTACCGGAAAGATGCACGTTCTCAGAAGTTTTACTTTTATTAATTTGCTGGTGTTAGACCATAGGTTCTTCATTTTATTTAACTTCTGCATTGCTATTGCCAGTCTCCTTCTGACCTCTTTTGAGCAGTCTCCATTGTTGTTAATTATGGAGCCAGGATATTCAAAATTTGTGACATTTTCAATTTCCTCATCATTGATATATATATATATATATATATATATATATATATATATATATATATATATATATATATATATATATATATATATATATATATATATATATATATATATATATATATATATATATATACATATATATAGTGAAGCTTTATTCCACATCATAGATGTGTTCCTGCTACCCTGTTACCGTACTTCTGAAGGCAAATAGAACAATTTAGCCACCCATTGCCCTATCGAGAAGCTAAAACCATCATCCACAACAAGTACAAAAAACAGTGGAAGGAGGAAGATGATACATACAGCAGAGATGACCCAATCCACCAACTTAACAGACACCAACAGACCATCATTTTCCGCTTAAGAACTGTGACACTGCAGACTACTGGGCCATCACTATCGTCTCAGGATATCTCATACAAATGAATGTCCATGTGGAACTGGAATGCAGACCCCGAACACATTCTCCAAAACTGCCCAATCCATGATGACCCATGACGTCTGACCTGGCCAAGGGGGTGCTGAGCTCAAGCAGAAGTTATGAGGCTGCCACACTGACCTGGAAAAGACTGTGGACTTCGTCCTTGTGACAGACCTGCAGATTTAGCATGACTTCAAAGTGAATGAAGAAGAACGAAATGAATGAAATAATCCCATGATAATTTAGTGCCGTCATGACGGCAAGCAGCAGAAACAGCACAACTTAATTTATCCCCCCCCCCCCTATCCCCCCCCGCTATCATTTGGCGGGTGACTTACGCGTACACATATAATGGCGTATGTGCCACAAAGTGCAGAGCCTAATGAAAAAGGTCAAGTCAAAAGGATGTAATTTATTGATGGAAATTATGCACGGAAGAAAAACCAGGCAGGGAATTTCCTAGCGCATGTTCTTGCTGATAAAGAACAGGTAATTTGCTAAGTTAATTGCAGATGAAACCAGTGAACTTTTGTCCCAGATTAATTCTTACCCTCTCTAACGTTATCAGCATTTATTTCATAACTTTATTTCAGTAGCTGTTTTTTTTTTTGGTTTTTTTTTGATCTAACTCTTTTTTTTCTCTCTGTCCCGTGGTTTTAGTTACTTTTATTCTTGCTCATTTTATATTTTCTAGGTTTTGTTTGATTTTTGTCCTCTGATCTTTTATTTTTTATGTTCCAGGTATATCTGTCTTGCTCGTATTTTTCAAACACCAGGTACTTCTCACATTTTTTATACTAGGTATTACATTTTTTATATTTTATATTTTTCCTTTAATATTCCAGATGTTTCAGTCTTGCTTTTCTAAATATTAAATCTCAGTCCTAAGGGTCTTTAATATTTGGACATGCACCCTAGTATAACCGACTAGGTTGAATGGGACGCGCTTCGCCAAAACGAGGCAAAACTTTATTTTTTTTTTCAATCTTGCTCTTCTCACTTTTATTATACTAGGTATTTCAGTTTTATTCTTCTCACTTTTATTATACTAATACTAGGTATTTCAGTTTTACTCTTCTCACTTTTATTATACTAGGTATTTCAGTTTTATTCTTCTCACTTTTATTATACTAGGTATTTCAGTTTTATTCTTCTCACTTTTATTATACTAGGTATTTCAGTTTTATTCTTCTCACTTTTATTATACTAATACTAGGTATTTCAGTTTTACTCTTCTCACTTTTATTATACTAGGTATTTCAGTTTTATTCTTCTCACTTTTATTATACTAGGTATTTCAGTTTTATTCTTCTCACTTTTATTATACTAGGTATTTCAGTTTTATTCTTCTCACTTTTATTATACTAGGTATTTCAGTTTTACCCTTCTCACTTTTATTATACTAGGTATTTCAGTTTTATTCTTCTCACTTTTACTATACTAGGTATTTCAGTTTTATTCTTCTCACTTTTATTATACTAGGTATTTCAGTTTTATTCTTCTCACTTTTATTATACTAGGTATTTCAGTTTTATTCTTCTCACTTTTATTATACTAGGCATTTCAGTTTTGCTCTTCTCACTTTTATTATACTAGGTATTTCAGTTCTGCTCTTCTCACTTTTATTATACTAGGTATTTCAGTTTTGCTCTTCTCACTTTTGTTATACTAGGTATTTCAGGTTTATTCTTCTCACTTTTATTATATTAGGTATTTCAGTTTTAATCTTCTCACTTTTATTATACTAGGTATTTCAATTTTACTCTTCTCACTTTTATTATACTAGGTATTTCAGTTTTACTCTTCTCAATTTTATTATACTAGTATTTCAGTTTCATTCTTCTCACTTTTATTATACTAGGTATTTCAGTTTTGCTCTTCTCACTTTTATTATACTAGGTATTTCAGTTTTATTCTTCTCACTTTTATTATACTAGGTATTTCAGTTTTATTCTTCCCACTTTTATTATACTAGGTATTTCAGTTTTATTCTTCTCACTTTTATTATACTAGGTATTTCAGTTCTACTCTTCTAAGTTTTATTATACTAGGTATTTCAGTTTTACTCTTCTCACTTTTATTATACTAGGTATTTCAGTTTTACTCTTCTCACTTTTATTATACTATGTATTTCAGTTTTACTCTTCTCACTTTTATTATACTAGGTATTTCGTTCTTTATATTTACAATTTTTTTTTCATTATATTCTAGGTATTTCAGTCTTGCTTTTCTTGTTTTTTACATTCTATGTATTTTATAATTGCTTTTCTAATTTTGTATAATCTAGGTATTTTGTTTTTGCTCTTTTTTATGTTCTAGATATTTAAGCCTTGATCTTCTCATGTTTTACATTCTAGATATTTCCGTCTTGCTTTTCTCACTTCTCAATTGGATTAACTACCAGCAGGTCATCATTATCCTTGGCAGAGTGTGCAGATCTGGGGGCAATGGAAAAGCAGAGTTGGAGATTAATCAGCTGATAAGTGATCACGCTGGGAATGATGACGCCATTGTGTACACTGATGAGTCTGTAGTGCGTGGTGAGAAATTAAGATGGGGCTTCTCTGAGAGATTAAAGGGCAGGGTCGTCGGCGAACAGAGTGGAGCCTACATGACAACAACCTCCATCATGAGAATGGAGGTAGAGGCAGTTACTGCAGCACTGAGGTGGCTGTCTGAAACTCCATCAACCAGGGCAGTTATATTGTCAGACTCTCAAGCCATGCTTCGGAAACTTTAGAACGGATGGCTGCGGCAGGAAGGGAAAACATCAATAGAATCCTCAAGTTTTCAAGAACTGGTGTGGATCTACTGTCCTGGTCATGCAGGGGCACGTGGCAATGAGAAAGCTGACAGACTGGCCTCGAGAGCACCCATAGTGGGGAGACTGGACATGGATAAGGGAGAGATACTAAGGGCAATTAATTATCGCCTGCTAGATAACTAGATAATGACACTGGAATGGATGAATCAACAAGGCTGAGACTGTTGGAGTTTGGCATCAAACGTGGGACTAACAGAAATGGACGTGAGAGAGGATGCATCCGTCGTTTGTACAACTAGTGTGCTACAGGTACAATTAGCATTCATACTCTTCGACATTTGCTGAGGGAGACTGAGCACCTATGGGTTGGTCCAGAGTGCAGTGAGGTCGATTCTGATTAACAATAACAATCTTCTCACTTTTATTATACTAGGTATTTCATTCTTGGTCTAGGTTTATTATTCTTGGTTTTTTTGGAGGTTTTTTATATTTAGCTTTTAAACATATCGTCTTTTCTTTCCGCTGTTCTTATTATTTTTCAATGTGTCTTTCTTCTCCCTTTTTTAAGAGGAGTTTTGTCTCGTTTTGTCTAAGCACACTCCATTCAACAGAAGGGCTCGTTGATTTTATTAAGACGCTGTTACTGTTGAATTTCGTTACCAGCTGTTCTGTTAGTGGTTTCTGTTATTGTTGAATGTTTGTGGTGGGTTTTGTGGTGTAGTACCACTGACAAGGACGATGTCAGTAAGGTCGGGCTTACTGTTAGTGGCCGACAGGTGTGTAAATATAATGGGCGAATGTCGTGAGTTCTTTAAATTCGTATGTCTCTGATGTCACCCACACAACTGTAACGTTAGGTCAGGAAATAGACCAACTAGTTTTCAACTTATACACAGTTTATTTACGACAGTAACGTTGACATCATGAACGTTAGAACAGCAGGTATAATCCATGGCAAATAGGTTGCAGAAAACAGCAACTCATCATAAATTGTGAAAGTACATATAATCCATCAGAAATTGGTTGCATACACAGGAACTCATCATACATTGTGAGAGTAAATATAATCCATCAGAAATTGGTTGCATACACAGCAACTCATCATACATTGTGAGAGTAAATATAATCCATCAGAAATTGGTTACATACACAGCAACTCATTATACATTGTGAGAGTAAATATAATCCATCAAAAATTGGTTGCATAAACAGCAACTCATCATCCATGGTGAGAGTAAATATAATCCATCAGAAATTGGCTGCATACACAGCAACTCATCATACATTGTGAGAGTAAATATAATCCATCAGAAATTGGTTGCATACACAGCAACTCATCACACATTGTGAGAGTAAATATAATTCATCAGAAATTGGTTGCATACACAGCAACTCATCATACATGGTGAGAGTAAACATAATCCATCAAAAATTGGTTGCATACACAGCAACTCATCATACATGGTGAGAGTAAACATAATCCATCAGAAATTGGTTGCATACACAGCAACTCATCATATATTGTGAGAGTAAATATAATCCATCAGAAATTGGTTGCAAACACAGCAACTCATTATACATTGTGAGAGTAAATATAATCCATCAGAAATTGGTTGCGTACACAGCAACTCATCATACATTGTGAGAGTAAATATAATCCATTAAAAATTGGTTGCATAAACAGCAACTCATCATACATGGTGAGAGTAAATATAATCCATCAGAAATTGGTTGCATACACAGCAACTCATCATACATTGTGAGATTAAATATAATCCATCAGAAATTGGTTGCATACAAAGCAACTCATCATACATTGTGAGAGTAAATATAATCCATCAGAAATTGGTTGCATACACAGCAACTCATCATACATTGTGAGAGTAAATATAATCCATCAGAAATTAGTTGCATACACAGCAACTCATCATACATTGTGAGTTTAATTATAATCCATCAGAAATTGGTTGCATACACAGCAACTCATCATACATTTTGAAAGTAAATATAATCCATCAGAAATTGGTTGCATACACAGTAGCTCATCATACATGGTGAGAGTAAATATAATCCATTAGACATTGTTTGCATACACAGCAACTCATCATACATGGTGAGAGTAAATATAATTCATCAGAAATTGGTTGCATACACAGCAACTCATCATACATTGTGGGAGTAAATATAATCCATCAGAAATTGGTTGCATACACAGCAACTCGTCATACATTGTGAGAGTAAATATAATCCATCAGAAATTGGTTGCATACACAGCAACTCATCATACATTGTGAGAGTAAATATAATCCATCAGAAATTGGTTGCATACACAGCAACTCATCATACATTGTGAGAGTAAATATAATCCATCATAAATTGGTTGCATACATAGCAACTCATCATACATTGTGAGAGTAAATATAATCCATCAGAAATTGGTTGCATACACAGCAACTCATCATACATTGTGAGAGTAAATATAATCCATCAGAAATTGGTTGCATACACAGCAACTCATCATACATTGTTAGAGTAAATATAATTCATCAGAAATTGGTTGCATACACAGCAACTCATCATACATTGTGAGTGTAATTATAATCCATCAGAAATTGGTTGCATACACAGCAACTCATCATACAGTGTGAGAGTAAATATAATTCATCATAAATTGGTTGCATACACAGCAACTCATCATACATGGTGAGAGTAAATATAATCCATTAGACATTGTTTGCATACACAGCAACTCATCATACATTGTGAGAGTAAATATAATCCATCAGAAATTGGTTGCATACATAGCAACTCATCATACATGGTGAGAGAAAATATAATTCATCAGAAATTGGTTGCATACACAGCAACTCATCATACTTTGTGAGAGTAAATATAATCCATCAGAAATTGGTTGCATACACAGCAACTCATCATACATGGTGAGAGTAAATATAATTCATCAGAAATTGGTTGCATACACAGCAACTCATCATACATGGTGGGAGTAAATATAATACATCAGAAATTGGTTGCATACACAGCAACTCATCATACATTGTGAGAGTAAATATAATCCATCAGAAATTGGTTGCATACACAGCAAATCATACATGATGAGAGTAAATATAATTCATCAGAAATTGGTTGCATACACAGCAACTCATCGTACATTGTAAGAGTAAATATAATCCATCAGACATTGATTGCATACACAGCAACTCATCATATTGTGATAGGGTGGGCGAGATGGTGATGATGATAGTATTGTGATACGTTTGATCACTCTATTTTCACACTCACACCGACCCGAACAACAATAAAACTCTTGATTCTGAGGCAGGGGCTGTATTTATTTTTACAACCCATTCAGTGACTAAGAGCACACTGAAGCAAACATTAAACAAATAAACCAGCGAACATAACAAAACAAAACAACCAGCATGTGCCCGATTGCTACTGTGTCATGTCTTTGTGTTCTTCTGTGTGGGTACACAGGGCGCCTCGTTTCGTTCTCTCTTGTCTGGACTGATACTTAAGAAGGGCCGCTGCTGGTTCACTATTTCTTTTATAAGCCCAGGTCGAATCACTCAACTTACTTCGCGCTAGGCGTATTAATTCGGCCGCATACAGAACACTCGCGATTTTTGCTCTACCAGGCATGAAAACACAGATATACACAACTATTTCTAGAGCAAAAACACCACTATCAAATATAACACACAACTATGCACCAAATCTAATTTCTAGGCGTTATTATGGCCTTTTCATCAATCTTGAAGAATTTACATCCCAGCATGCCTCGCGCACATCGAAAATATGGGCGACAAATGTGCCACTCACAATGAAGGGGGAAGCTGGGGTGTCTTCCCGTGAAGGGGTAAGCCGGGTGTCTTTCCGGCCCTATCACATATCCCCCTCCTGATTTTGTTGTCGTCCCGATCACATCACTCCCTCTGGCGCTTCAGTCGAAATCTCTCGGATCGTTGGTGCTGCGCAGGACTTTTTCTGAGCGGCGATGCTTTGGGCTCAGATTCAGTATTCGGTACAACCCGGCGGGGGACTCTCCTGGTCGTCATGTCCCCAGTTGTACGTTGTCTGGCTGTCAGCCGCTGTGGTCTTGAAGACTCGCTCACCGGTGCCGCGTCGCTGTCTGCCCGTGACATCTGCCTGTCAGTGCTTGCAGCTGTAGACTTTGAAGGGGGATTGCTCCTGACGTGCTTTCCACTCATGTTGTGTGGACGGTGGCTTACATTCCCCACAGTCTGCTTTTGATGAGTCTCCTCTGCTGAACCTCGATTTGCACTCCCTCCTATCTGCTTAGGACGGGTTTCCTCCCTAGACGACGGCCAATTTTCTCGGCGCCCTTAGTGTGACAGTTGTCGTGGCCATCTCTTGGCTTGCGCCCTAAAGGCAGCCTGGTTGTGACAGTCCGTCTAGCGAAAGAGCTCCTTGAGGGAAAGGCGGCTATCAAATGTTCTGGGGATTTGCATCCCAAACATCTCTTCGGAAGCGGGCCTTGAGGGCACTTGGCTGCCATGTGGTCTGACAGGTCTCCACAATTGTAGCATCTTATCTTTCTGGGCTTCCTCTGTGCCATGGGTCGCTTCCTGCTGCCCTTACACTCTTGACCGCCAATGCCGCATACAATGACTGCTTCCATGCCCTGGACCGATGGTTTGCTGTCAAATTCTACTCGTTCATTCTTCGCCAGACTCCGGAATCCCTTTCTGTAGATCTTGGTGTGATGTACGAATACATCAATACCTCCATCATCTAGCGTGATGAACCCCCATCCCCTGTGGACACTATACCACTTGCACATCCCTTTTCGCCTTGTCGGTGCAACTGCGTTTGTTGGTGCTGTCAGCTCACAACTTTCCTTGACAACAGCCTGACTCTCACATACATAAAGGGCTAGTTGCGGTTCCTGCGGACACACCTCCTCGTCTTGCGTTGCCTGTTCCCGCGGACACATCTCCTCGTCTTGCGTTGGCTGTTCCCGCGGACACACCTCCTCGTCTTGCGTTGGCTGTTCCAGCGGCTGGCATGGTGCTCTCTTTCTCTGCACCTCCTCTTGTGCTGGCGAACTGGCCTGTGACATCTGTGCTAACTGGAACTTTAGAAGAGATAATTCTGCTTTAAGTGCCTCCTTTTCATTCTGATCTTCTGCACTTGCTATCTGCACCAGTGTCTCTGGCTTCTTGGCTTCACAGAAAACAGCACATTCCCTAGGCCCCTGACTCCCGGCCTGGAAATTCCTGGTCATCTCACTGACTGGTGGTTGCTCGCTGTAGGCTCTTTCTATTATCTTGAGTAACTGCTCAGGGCTGGCCTTGGCTCCGCCATGTATCCGTAATTCTCTAGATACCCATGGTGTCACGTTGTTCCAGATCATGTCTAACTTGTCTTCTGCCCAAAAAAGCGCCACCTTCCACGCGGCTTCTACATCTTCCACAAACTCTTGCCAAGTTGGACTCCCCTCTCCACTAAATAACCTTATCTCTGGCCCCTTCACGTACACTACCTTCACAGGCGCATTGGTCGAAGCCATCTTGATGCAAGACTGCACTGCTGGGTGTTTACAATATTTGTTCGTTTGCTGTTTGCTCAGTGTCACTGTCTGCCTTATCCTGTCGACGACGCCAATTGTGTTAGGGTGGGCGAGATGGTGATGATGATAGTATTGTGATACGTTTGATCACTCTCTTTTCACACTCGCACCGACCCGAACAACAATAAAACTCTTGATTCTGAGGCAGGGGCTGTATTTATTTTTACAACCCATTCAGTGACTAAGAGCACACTGAAGCAAACATTAAACAAATAAACCAGCGAACATAACAAAACAAAACACCCAGCATGTGCTTGATTGCTACTGTGTCATGTCTTTGTGTTCTTCTGTGTGGGTACACAGGGCGCCTCGTTTCGTTCTCTCTTGTCTGGACTGATACTTAAGAAGGGCCGCTGCTGGTTCACTATTTCTTTTATAAGCCCAGATCGAATCACTCAACTTACTGCGCGCTAGGCGTATTAATTCGGCCGCATACATAACACTCGCGATTTTTGCTCTACCAGGCATGAAAACACAGATATACACAACTATTTCTAGAGCAAAAACACCACTATCAAATATAACACACAACTATGCACCAAAACTAATTTCTAGGCGTTATTATGGCCTTTTCATCAATCTTGAAGAATTTACATCCCAGCATGCCTCGCGCACATCGAAAATATGGGCGACAAATGTGCCACTCACAATGAAGGGGGAAGCTGGGGTGTCTTCCCGTGAAGGGGTAAGCCGGGTGTCTTTCCGGCCCTATCACAATACATTGTGAGAGTAAATATAATTCATCAAAAATGTGTTGTATACACAGCAACTCATCATACATTGTGAGAGTAAATATAATCCATCAGAAATTGGTTGCATACACAGCAACTCATCATACATTTTGAAAGTAAATATAATCCATCAGAAATTGGTTGCATACACAGTAGCTCATCATACATGGTGAGAGTAAATATAATCCATCAGAAATTGGTTGCATACACAGCAACTCATCATACATGGTGAGAGTAAATATAATCCATCAGAAATTGCAATAGCAGAAATACTCCATAGGGAATAGGTTACATGAACAGCAATTCATTATAAATGGTAATAGCCGGTATAATCGAGGTCATTAATAATATATTGAATCTCTTCCCTTCAAAACACACTCTGGACACACTAGCGAGACTATCAAAACCGTCTCGAAGCTCTGCCAGGTACCTAATCACCGAGATTATAGTTTCTCAGTACAACTCAGCACATCTTCGCTCAAGCGCGAACTAACAGCTTGAGATGTGAGCTCAGCTCACCCGTATCTCTCCCCCAACTATTCAGAACATTTGAACACTTTCTTTATTTTTTTTAAAAACTAACATATACTCAGTTGAGCTATATTCCAAAAATATCGTACACAAAGCACCGAAATAAAAAAATCATCTCATAACTTTAAACGTGCTTACTAGCGTGTCTATAAAAAATCAGACCCGTACGTAAGAATACCAAACACTTAACTCCCACTCGAAAACATGACTTAACAGACGCATATCAAATAAGAAACATCTAGCGGTCTCCAAACTATCAACACATTTATTGATTTGTCTTCCTACAAGTCTTCATGCTAGAATTTTTCTTCCTACAAGTCTTCATGCTAGAACTTTTCCTTCTACAAGTCTTCATGCTAGAACTTTTCTTCCTACAAGTCTTCATGCTAGAATGTTCCTTCCTACAAGTCTTAATGCTATTTTTTTTAAAGTTTTGCCTCGTTTTGGCGAGGCGCGTCCCGTTCAACCTAGTCGGTTATATTAGGGCGCATGTCCAAACATAAAAGACCCTTAGGTCTAAGGTAATCTTATCTTAATGCTAGAATTTGTCTTTCTATACGTCTTCATGCTAGAACATTTCTTCCTACAAATCATCATGCTAGAATGTTTCTTCGTACAAGTCTTCATGCTAGAATTTGCCATCCTACAAGTCTTCATGCTAGAATTTGTCTTCCTACAAGTCTTCATGCTAGAATTTTTCTTCCTCCAAGTCTTCATGCTAGAACTTTTCTTCCTACAAGTATTCACGCTATAATTTTTCTTCCTACAAGTCTTCATGCTAGAGTTCTTCTTCCTACAAGTCTTCATGCTAGAATATTTTTTCCTTCAAGTCTACATGCTAGAATTTTTCTTCCTACAAGTCTTCATGCTAGAATAGTTTTTCCTACAAGTCTTCATGCTAGAAATTTTCTTCCTACAAGTCTTCATGCTAGAATTTTTCTTCCTACAAGTCTTCATGCTAGAATTTTTCTTCCTTCAAGTCTTCATGCTAGAATTTTTCTAGCTTTGTTGCTTCTGTTTTAGTAAAGTATACGCTGGTATTATTTTACATTTTGGCTATGTTTTAATGCACTTACACCAACTGTTTCTTCCTGTCTTATTCTGTATTTCATTAATTCGAACCGCTCGCGGAATATAAGTTTATAAACTAATAAAAAGGTATTGAATCAGTTTTACAAATAACAGTTCACATGAGACAAGGGACGTTTCGGGTTTTACCCTTCGTCAGCCACAAACAGGTGACAGAGACAAGAATTACATATAGTAATAGGTACTACAAAAACATACGATGATAAGAAACAATACAAAATGGGCGATACAAGCAGATGGAAAAAGTACAATGATAACACAAGAAAATCGAAAAACCTAACAGAAATACCGAAGCAAGAAATTAAATAATAAACGAAACGAAAAAAAATAGAATGAACAAAACTTCGGAACAAGTCACTTAGCTAGAGCTGTAAATGCTTGGAATACACAAGATCGCAGTCCTCTCTCCAAGAAATCTCGAAGGAAGTGACGTATAAGATAGCGACAATTTTTAGAGATACAAAAGGATATGAAACGAACCAAAACCAAAACATAAGAAGATAGATCGAAAAAACAACGAATAAAGAAGAATGAAAGAGAGAGAAAAGCTACCAGAATTTTTGCAAAATGATTTTGAACATTGAGACCTTCAGGACATAAAACGCCCAGTTGAAAAATAAGACGATTCTCTAATGAAAAGCGAGTCCTGTCATCCAAGACACATGAACAGAGGGCCGTGACATGGATGTCGGATTTACCTGAAGGGTCAGGCCTATTGAAATGAAGGGCCACCGGTAAATGTTTGCCATGATAGATGTCATTCAAGTGCTCACGAAACCTGTCTGTCAAACGCCTGCCAGTTTCACCAATATAGGTAATGCCGCACCTCTTGCAGATGATAGCATAAATCAGGTTTCTGGATTCGCACGTGAAAGACTCTCTAATGATACTTTTTTTTTTTCGGAAAAGTGACTGTCTGAGTTTGGAGTACAAACGGACAGCTCTTACATATACGGCGTTGGCACGGTTTAGTACCAAAGTATGAAGGGCTAGTATGTCGCAGACGACTGTATACAAGAATATCCCTAAAATTCCTATCCCTACGATATGCTACCAAAGGTGTATCACGTAACAACTCTCTGGTATCAGGATCAGAGTGGAGAATAGGCAAATGTCGAAACAGAATTCTCTTCACCGCCAGACAGTGAGGATGGAAAGTTAGAACCAGTTTGAGTCTGTCAGATTGGACAAAAGGTTTAGTAGTGAGTGCAATCTGACGAGTGACGCGTGTGATACGATAAAGAGCATCAGATAAAACCTGTTCTGGATAAAGACGTTGGCGAAAGAACTCAAGCATCTCTTGAGCTCGCTGATGGAAATCATCGTCATCGTGACATAACCGACGCAAGCGAAGAAGTTGAGAAAAGGGAATGGAATTTTTACAACTAAGAGGATGCGATGAAGTATAAAGAAGGAAACCGTGAGCATCAGTAGTCTTATAATAAACAGACGTTTTGAGACCAGTAGGGCTAATAGTCACAGTGATGTCAAGGAAGTTCACTGAAGTCGTAGAAATTTCAGAAGTGAATTTGATGGCAGGATTGAAATTTCCAACATAGTCAATGAATCGACGGAGGTCTACCTCAGACATGTCTGTAATGCCAATACCATCATCAATATAACGACGGTAAAATTCGGGTATTGGTCCATCGTAACTATGAAAGACCAAATATTCAAAGTGGCCCATAAACAGGCAAGCGTAACTAGGGCCCATCTTAGTACCCATAGCAACGCCACTGATTTGGTTGAAGAATTGGCCATTAAACTCAAAAGAGTTGAGATTAAGAACCAACTCAGCAAGGCGAAGAAGCGGACCTGTACTTATTGTAAGATCAGTACGTTGGTCGAGAAAAAATTGGAGTGCCTTGAGACCATCCGCATGTGGAATAGAAGTATAAAGGGAACAAACATCTAGGAGGAAAAGACGGTAAGTACGATCAGGCGTGAATCTGATCGAATCAAAGGTAGTGATAGCGTGAGTAGTGTCTTTCAAATAAGAAGGCAGATTGGCGACCAAAGGCTGGAAAATACTATCAAGGAATTCAGAAATACGTTCAGTGGGACAAGAGCAGGCTGAAACAATAGGCCTACCAGAGTTAGCAATTTTATGCACCTTAGGAAGCATGTAGAAGGAAGGCTTACCAAGACTACTATCAAAAATATGGAGAGATAAAGCACCAGAAGGAAGAAGATCATCATGGACAAGGCTCCGGATAGTCTCATAAACAGTAAGATTATTCCGGACTGTAGCATCACCAGAACAAGGTGAGTTAAAGGTGATGTTACCTAGCTGTGTAACTCCTTCATGAATGTATAGGTCCTTACGCCAAACAACCACAGCACCACCTTTGTCTGCCGGCTTGATAACAATATCATCACGGTTTCTAAGGCGTGACAATGCCCGCCATTCAGAAAACGTGAGGTTAGATCGACGGAGACGGCGTAGAGTAAGCTGGTCAATGTCATGTAAAGTATTGGCAATATAGAAATCCAGAGCACGAGAAGCTCCTGGAGCTGGAGTCCAGTCTAGTTTAGGTTTGCCGAAACGACGAAAGATATCATCAGTATCGGAAACCCTGGTAGAATCATTACCCTTACGATGGTAATATTTGAGACGCATGCGGCAATGGAAGCTGTGAACAATACTGTTTTATCATCAGTTTGTTTCTGGAAGACTATTGCGCCCGATTGGCAAGGCGGTTAGAGGTCTTTCCTATCGCGGCAGAGATATCGAGCTCCTGGATCGAAACCTACTAACGCCAAATATGTACCTGGCTCTGCCCTTTAGTTAGAAAAGGTAAAGGTAGCGAGGTAGGAAACTGGTCACCCCCATCTCGTAAAGCTGGACCTAGTATATTTAAGTGTCTCTAACACTTCACTCCCCAACGACAGTATCTGTTTATAGGACTACCTATACTTTTTTTTTAAACATTATTCCCCCATCCTGTTATTTATTTATTGTTTTTATTAACTCTTTGACTCTGCAATTATTTTCCACCATGTGCCGTAATTTTAGTTCATTATAGCATAAAAACAACGTTCAGAGCGTTGTTTCGGCACGGGTGTCAAATCTGACCACTTCTCTGAGCATTGTTTCGGACTCAAAGAGTTAAAAACTATCGTACCTCTTGGCTCTGACTGATAACGAGATTCTGCGGCTAAGAATTTTCATTAAAAACATAACTATACTTGAAACTACTGACATTGTCCTAAGAAATAATCAAGATAAATTCCTGCAAGAAACAAGAAAGACAACTTGAATATTATATCTTATGAGAACAAAGACAGTACCGTCTAATGTCTAGTAACAAGGGCAGGCACTCTCTCCGTCATCTTAGACACATATCTTTAGCTTTGACTCGATAGACTCTAAATCATGATCTGCTAATATCGCACCCAGTTCCTTCTTTAATAAGAATTTAGCTAGTCTTCAAAACAGCAACTGTTTTATAATGTTTGGAGATGAAAATTCCAGAGCTGTAGAGTCGGAGTCGTGGAGTCGGTCGCTTTTAGTGGAATCGGAATCGGAGTCGGGAGTCGAGACAAAAAATGTCCGGACTGAGACTCTGAATTGTATGCCTTATGACTAGTTAAAAACTGTAATGGGAGTCGGGACACAAAACTGCAACCGTTTTATCCTGAAACGTTGTATCCTGCAAAGGACCAAAAGAATATGATTCCTATAACTCGTTTTGGACTTTGAGGTGCAAAGGCTCGTAATGTCAACGTAGCTAGCCACCCTTGTTCTAATCTACTGCCTGGCAAGTCAAAGAGTTGTTCGTCCACGGCAGAAGAGTGTGGGATTTTCTGGATTTTCAGATAAGTGGCCTTATCTTGCCACTGATCAGCGTTTTCAACTAAACGCTAGCACTACTCAAAAACTATAAATATAGTAATAAACATTATAGTAAAGGATGAATATAAGGACGGTTTGAATCCATCCTATCTTCAGTCAAAATCAGTGACATTTTAGTGAATTAAAATTATTCTTCAGTGTAAAAGATAATAGAAACTTTAGTACTAGATTTTGTTTTGATAATTAAAGTTTATATGGTTATTTATTTTATATAAAATGTAAATACCTTTGAATTTTCCTAACCGAAAAGAAAACCGGTTTAGGTTTAATAAATTGTAAATATGTACTAGCAGACTTGTTGAGATTATTAACATTAAAGTTCAAGTTTTGTTGGATACATATTTTAGATTGAGAGATTAACTATATTAAATACCCCTAGATCAACTTGTCAACATAAACAACACATAATACCAAAGGAGAATCTTCGAAAGAGGCAAATAGATTTTCAGGACATATCCTTTCAACACCTGGAGGTCTATACAGCTGGATTCTAACCTTTGATATCAATACACCCTATTTCTTTTCAGAAAAGGGGGTATTTCTTGTATGACCAGTCTCTTACCTGGCACTATCCTGGTATCATCTGATACATCTTTTTGTCCAGGATATCTTACATTTTTATAACATCTCACACCTTTCGTGACAGGTGGTTTAAATAATTTCTTCTGTTTTGAATTCAATTATTTATGACCTTTTGAAATGTATCAGTCGGCTCGGCGCCACCCTGTATATACTAGTAGACTTTTCTTGACTCAGTATTTATCAAGGCTACAAAAGCCAGCAATCCTTTCAAGGGCTTTATAATGCTAGCAAATATATACTATTAATCTTTCAGGACTTAGTATTTAATAATCCTGCGCGAGCTAGCAGTCACAAAAAGGTGGGGTGACCAGTCGCCTTCCCTAACTCAAGAGCAGAGCCATCTAACCATTTACAGCTGGGTGAGACTTGAGCGTGACGCCACTATGCTTTGAACCCGGTACCTTTTCTAACCACGAGTGAATTTTTTTTTTAAACTTATGAAGTGACCATATTTGTAACGTAATAGATTTTACTTCAGGATTCACACGCGTTTACTAGTGGGCCAACTATTACCACTACCACCGAAAGTTTTATACTTTTTCCAATTTTTACTACCCGTTTTATCATTGTTATGGAAAGTACTGCTGCGGCCATATTTGCTACCAGCACAGCTACTAATGCCAAGTACTCCTACTGCTGGTTTCACACTTCCAGCGCGTGTGTTCCTAATCAGTTTTCCTCATCCCACTATCTAAAGACGCGCATTTATGACAGCCATAAAAAAACAAACCTCACGTGTGGCCTACTGGTAGTTTGTCAGAAAATCCGTCTTATTCTCGAAATAAAACAGTAGTTAAAAGTCTGTCTGTGGGCCTGGTTGATTGCCTTCCAATTAAGATAACTTGTGGCTTGGCCAACAGGGTAAGAGATCGGTTTTAGGTAGAAGGGTGTGTTCTGAACAGCTGGTTGGTGAATTGTGGGACATTCAGGTTAAGTAAAGAAACAAAGTGGTATCGTTGGAATCTTGTTAACGAGAAATAAGGATTGTCGCTGGATTGTTTATTATCGGTGTTATGTGGAAGTTAGATTAAATCTGTGAGTGGAGAAGAAGTACTGATGAAGTTTAGACTGGGGTGGAGTAGTTTTACTGTAGTGTGTAGGTATAAAAGTGTAGGACCTGGATTTATGGGTTTAACATAAATATAAATAGTGTTAAGTGAGGCCTGGCGCGGTTAATTGACCCAATTAACGCTAGAACAGTGTTTCTTAACATTGTGATTACCATGCACCTCTTTGATTGTCCGATGAAGGTTGTGTACTCATTTGATTGTCCGATGAAGGTCGTGTACCCGATTGATTGTCCGATGAAGGTTGTTTACCCCTTTGATTGTCCGATGAAGGACGTGTACCTCATTGATTGTCCGATGAACGTTGTGTACCCCTTTGAGTGTCCGATGAAGGTCGTGTACAACTTTGATTGTCCGATGAAGGTCGTGTACCCGATTGATTGTCCGATGAAGGTTGTTTACCCCTTTGATTGTCCGATGAAGGTTATGTACCACTTTGATTGT
>JAMPIV010006971.1:0-38162 GCA_024509875.1 Oreohelix idahoensis | reverse complement strand
ATGTTTACATTATAAAGGATTAGCTATTGGCATTTGGAAATGTCTTTGACAAAATTAGAAGAAGCTCCCTTAGCAGATTATGCCGTTGAGGTGTGAAGTGTTTGTGTTTCACACATTTACTCAATCCATCTTTTTTTATGGCGTGAGTGAACCTGTTCTCTTCCTCGCAGAATGCGCCTATCCTGTAATGCAAGAATAGAATCAGGTAACCTTTATATTGTGTAGACCGGAGCGTGTCGCTGCCAGGTTATTACCCTGGATACTGTAACTGCCTCGAGAGGAAATCCTTTAAATGCTTAGCCAGTCGGGCGTTTTTGTAAATATAAAAATACATTTTTAACAAGTGTATGATATAAGTGCTTGTAATGTTTAGAGTTAATAGGGGGCGGGTTTGTACTGTGGCTACAGATACAGAAATGGCATGGGGGGACTACATCATTCATTTCTTCTATCATTCTTCTTTTCTTTTAGCTACCACAAAATAAACTAAAAAAAAAAATCATCTTCTTTTGCTCCGTGCCATCCTTTCCATGTCATTCTTTATTCCTTTGTTGTCTGTCGCATTTTATCTTTATTCGTGGCGGTTTTTTTTCCTTCCTCTTCCTACTATTGCCTTAGGATTCAGAAGTAAGCTTCTGTCTTGTATTGCTATTCAATTGGTTTACTAATGTGTGTTTCGGTTAATAGGTCATCATTTCTCATTTTTGTTCCTCATGGTAGTTATAAAGCGTTTCGATAATTTGATAAATGATACCTTTCACGTATGTGTTGATAGTTGATGGACAGAATCGGATACTTTTTTTGGTCGATAAGAAGCCGGGGTCTTATTCTCATTTTTTTCTCTTTGTTGGCTTGTAATATGTTGGATAGGTTTATATAATAGTTATGTGTTGGTTAAGGCTTAGCTTCTTTGCTCCTTATATTGCTCACTGTCTTGTCCCCCACTTTGTTAGTAAGTAGGAAGAGAATCTGCATGCAAAATTAATGCTTAATAAGTCTTTTTGTTATAAGTTCTAATGAATGGAGTTTTGACTAATCTGATTTTTGTTTCGTTAAAAAAAATCTACTTACGTTTTACTTCCTTTATTGCAAAACTAATCATATTTTTAATGACGCAGTTACTAAAGTGGGCAGTGCTTTTTTAATACATTTGTCGTTTTATTGAAATTTTTTTTTTTTTAAATTTACAATCTACTGGCTTATGAGCATGTAATGCGCTAGGCTTGTGGGAAAGTGATTTCAAACTCTATCATTAACTGAAATTAAAAAGTAAATACAGTAAATTTCAACACATGTCAAAATTCCATTCATTTTATTTTCTGTTTCCAGTGGGGGGGAGCTTTTTTTTTATTTTTCACTTTTATACCCCCATATTATATCGATTTCTGTTATATTATTTCATCAGTCTTTATTAATTGTTTTATTTATTATTTAAAAGTAACAACGTTCTCCAAAATATATTATTGTTCTTGGGACATTTCTTATTTCACACAAGCCCTTTCCCGTAGTTAATTATTGTGTTTGTTTTTTTATGCTATATTGTGTTTCGATTTGGTTGTTTCTAAATTTGCTTCCAGTTATTGTTTTGATTGGCTGCGTGCTAACAATTGTTATTTTATATTTGATTGGTTGTTTCATACAATTTGTTTTTTTATGTATGTTTAATTGGCTGTTTTTTAACGTCGGCTAATTAATGTTTGATTGACGGGTTTCTGCATGCTGTGTTCCAAGGGTTATAACAACAGTATGAAAATAAAAGTATGAGAATTACACAAGTTGGTGACCACTATGGTAGGTGGTGAAAAGTTGAATGAAAAATAAAGACCAATTTAAAATATTTGCTAACTTTGAGGGCGGGAAATCGACTTGTATTCTCCTACCTTTCACACCACCTACAGTATCAGGTTTCTCCACCTGTGCTTTCTACTCTAGTCTCTTTTAGTTTTCCCTTACCCCATCTCCACTCTAAACTATGACAGTATATACCACTCTGTCTATTCCTAGTCTTCTCTAACATTTCGAATTTGCCTCAACACTTTCCACCGTACTTACACTCTCACCCTCTCTTTTCCATATAAAACACAATCGGCTCACTATTACCTTGTTGTTGTCATTGTCCTTGAAATCCTTCTCACATATGTGTCAACTTTTGTCTACCGTTTCCTTCTCATGATTTGATCATTATTTTCCACCTTGGTTTCTTATAGTGACTCATATACAATTTCCGGACTCAGTCTAATTCACTAATATCTCTAACTTCACTAATTCCATATCTCCACTAATCGACTTTCATAATAAATGTAAATACTTAATTATTAATTAAATGTAAAATATAAATTCGATGCGCTATGACTTTATATTATAATAAAAAGCATACTCTTCAAATGTCTTTCAATTCCCATTCATGTGATGAAATACTGGGGCAAAGCGAAACGACAACTACTATGCTTGGTTAAAAAAAGAAAACCATTCTATAAGATTGATAAGGCAGAAAAAACAATGGGGGGAAAACTGATTTTAACTCATAGCTAAATATCCAGAAGTTTCCAAAGCCAAGGCTCAAGAAGTGTACACAGAAGCAAACAAAGAAGTAAAAAGAAGTATCAAAAGGAGACAAGAGGAAGTATATTGAGGAGTTGGCAAGAGAAGCAGAAGATGCTGCTGCCAAAGGAAATATGAGAGAACTGTATAGCAGCACAAAGAAGCTAACAGGGAAATACAAGCAAACAAGTTGCCTCATAAAAGACAAGAATGGGAAACTGCTCAGCAATATACAAGAGCAAATGAAGAGAGGTTGTGGACAGAATATTTTGAGGACCTTATCAATAGACAGTTCCACAAAACACCCCCGGACATCCCCAGCCAGCAGAAAAAGGATATATAGCTACAAATTAACGGTGATAAGACAAACGATAGGAAGAAATAAGAAAGCCATAAAGCTTCTAAGAGACGGAAAGCGTCTGGACCTGATGGCATTCCAGCAGAGGCCATCAGAGCAGATATCGACACGGCTACAGAGATGTTATATAAATTACTTGGTAAAGTCTGGGAAAAGGAAGAGATACCAGCAGAATGGAAGGAAGGATATCTGGTTAAGTTGCCTAAGAAGGGAAATTTACAAGAGTGCACAAATTATAGAGGAATAATGTTACTATCAGTGCCAGGAAAGGTATTAAACAGGATTATCCTTGAGAGATTAAAAGAGTCCATAGACAAGAAATTGAGAGATGAACAAGCAGGTTTTCGACAAAACAGATCATGTACAGACCAGATAGCCACTTTGAGAATAATAGTTGAACAAAGTCTGGAATGGAATTCACCACTATACCAGGGTAATTCGGATTTGTGGACTACGAAAAGGCATTTGATCAGTGTGGACAGAGAATCACTTTGGAAATTGATGAGGCATTATGGAGTTCCCCTGAAGGATAATTACAAACTTTAATAAAGAAAAATATTTTGAAGACATGACCGTGCAGAGAGTTCTTCACATGAAGGACAGCTTACATAGAACCGTTTGGGATAAGAACAGGAGTGCGACAGGGATGCCTCTTGTCTCCATTTTCTACCTTTCTTTACTAGCAATATGACTTGGGTTATGAGATTATTCGTCAACACACACACACATAACTTATGAAATGGAATCCAGTGGACTCTGACTAAGCAGTTGGATGATCTGGATTTTGCTGATGAGTTGGCTACTTTCTGTCCCATAACCGTAATCAGATGCAGGACAAATTGAAAACATCTCGATGAGAGGTCAAGACATATGGGTTGAAAATACACACTGGGAAAATGACAAATAATAATGTGAATAAATGCAGGTAATGGATAAACAGGGTTGAACTTGAAGAAACGCCTCCATTACAAGATGGTAGAATACGTACACATATCTTGGCAGTATGCATATAGAGAAAAGTTGGAGGGACAGACAGTGATATATAATTTAAAAATAAGAATACAAAAAGGCAAGTGGAGAGCTTTCATTTGCATTGGGATAATATATGGAGATCAGAGAAAATCGGATCAATACACGAAAATATGAATCTTCAACTCAAATGTGAAGTCAGTCCTTATTGTATGGCTCTCGAGACATGGAGAATCAAACAAAATGACAACAATACTCAAAAAGCTACAAGAATTTTTAAAATGGGTGCTTGAGTTAGAATAGAGGGATTTTAAACATGGTATGGACAAGGTTTACGCAACGTGGAACTGGAGGACAATGAAACTAGGACAAGTGCCAGTGGAACAAGAGATGAGAAGGAAGACAGATTGTCGATGGATATTTGGACACAACTCCTGAGGAGTTACCTGTTGATTACGCATTACTAAGGCAGGTCCTTGTTACTGGAAACCCATAGGGCAAAGAGTAGGGGCAAGGAGGTAGTACCAAGAGAGATCATGGATTAAGGACGTAGCTGGTTAAACTTGAAGGTGGAAATGATTGAGGAGAACGTGGGAAAGAATTGAGATGAGGGCGACGTGACAGGAGGATTGGCCATGTGTTTGTTGATGGCCTTTGTCCTTTGGGAGTGGTGGGTTATGATTGAAATTATTGAAATCCACATTTAACTCTCCAGTCTGTCCCACTCTATATTTGTTGAATCTCCCTACATAAAAAAAAAATAATAAACTTCAATTTCCCCATCCACACTTAATTGTTATTGTTTAAACAGATTTCCGACCTCAAATGCAATCGGGCATATCCCTTAGGTGCTCAGACGCCCTAGCATAATGGTTGATAGAGTTGGATTGCTAATTGTACCTGTAGCTCGCTGGTTGTACATACGACGGGTATTGCATCCTCCTTCTAGTCCATTTCTGCTTAGTCAGTTTGATCGCCAAAACTCATACAGCCTCTCGACTTGTTGATTTCATACCATTGACTGTTTCATTACCCAGGAAGGCGTTGATGATAATTAGCCTTAGTATCTCTCCTTTTTCCATGACCAGTGTCCCCACTATGGGTGCTAGCGAGGCCAGTTTGCCAGCTCTCTTCATTTGCCACGTTACCCATGCATCGACCAGGACCAGTAAATTCCACACCAGTTTCTTCAGAGTCTGATGCCCTTCTATTGATGTTTTCCCATTCCTGCCAGCTAGCCATCTCAATTCCTGAACTTTCCCCGAAGCATAGGCTTTAGAAGTCCTGACAATAAACTGCCTTGGTTTGATGGAGTTTTCAGACAGGCCACCTATCAGTGTTTCCCCTGCACCCCATAACTGCCTCTACCTCCATCTCACAGTGCTGGAGACCTGTTTGACATTAGGCTCCTACTCTTGCAATTTAGCGACGACCTCTGTCCCTCTCTTCTCTCAGAAAAGACCCTCATCCTAATTTTACTTCGCGTACAGACCCATCAATATACACTAGTATGTGCATTGGTGGGTGTTGGTCCCCGCATAGATCATTTTCTCAGCTGTTAAGTCTCCATTTGTCCTTCTTTTTTGTTCCAATACTAACACTCCTTTCCAAGCTTTAGAGTGATGAATCTCTGGACGTGTGCATTTTATTCCCTAGACATTTGTCTACTCTTGTTTGATATAAGATTCTTTTCCCTGGTCTGTTTAACTTATGGCGTTTGTGTCTGCCTCCTTTGCCAGTCATGGACATTTGTGGGGGTTTTTCCCTTGAATTCTTGTCTGTCTTCTTTGACTTCAACATTCCCATGGTAGAATATTGTCTTTTTTTCCCCCTTCGATGTTACCCTCTTGAGCTTTCAATTGCACATAGCCTCATCTTCATTTTTGATTCTGGAAATTACAGCTTATCTCTTCCCCGGTGATTTTGATTATTTCACCCTGTCACACTGTTTCTATGTGGTAGTTTTGCTAATCACGCTTACAGTTCCAGCAGAAAATCTATCCCCATCGACCAAGTCTTTTTGTAGGGTGTTCCAATCTCATATTGTCCCTAATGACAGTTCTTTCCAAGTCCTATTAATTCAAATTCCAAGCTGATGTACAGTAAAACAATAGACCTCAGTCTACAAGCGCGCAGCACCTTGATTTTTCTAAGGCTGCCTAAGATCCTTTAGAAAATCTACTTCAGTAATGATTCAAGAAAATTCGACCTTATACTTCACTGTGAATTAGCCAGCGATCACACGTTTACCACAATACTTCAGCCTGTCTTGCCTTACAGAAGAAAATCCTGCCCAGGAGTAAGTGAAGCCAAATGTTGTGCTTTCACTATGAATGTGTTGTTGTTCAAAGAGTTGCTACAATCCACAACTGTATTTGAGAGGGATCTACAATCGCCAAATCCGCTTCCACAATACCGATTTAGAATCTACCTGGAGTGTAAAATTTAGAGAAAACTACAGTGACCAAAGGAATTCCGGTACCCAAATCTACAGTTCAAACATGAGTTAAGGACAACTGGAACGCGTCATACCTTCTCCAAAATCCCTGATGGTAGCAGTACTTGCAAAGGGTTTGACATTACATTATGCTATGTTAGAATGTTAATCTAGAACCTACTGCTGTATCCAAGTGAGGTAGTAAAAAAAATCTGACCAAGTCCTGAGCTCAAATATTTTACATGAAAATCATACTGATGTCCAAATTTGTTAAGCAAAATCAATCTAGCATTCTCCTAAGGCATTGCCTAAATCCCTACATTCATCCAAATACTCAGGTTTAATCACCTACGTCCATAATACAGTGACCCTCTTAGGTTTTGACAGTCCGGTACCTTTTACAAGCTTTGCCACTAGGATCAACACGACTTACCGTTAACTCTTTCCCTCGAATCCGAAATTGTTTAATGACCAACGTAATAAATAATAATTTTTCAAATCTTTACTTGGATATTTGTTATTCCATTGGCCTATTCCATTCCCAGGTAACAGGAACGCATTTGGTGATTTTCCAAGTCTCATTCCATCAAGTTCTGTCGTAAACTTTTAAAATTTTCAATATGTTTGGCAATAAACAATCAGTATGTGAATATGTTTATTTAAAATTTGTACGTGCTATCTTGTTTATGTTCATCATATTAGTTACAGAGAAAGCAAGACACTTTGTTCAGATTTTCTAGTGGAACTCCGAAAATGTTCAAACTCCTGAACGTCGTTGGCTAATTGTATTTGTTCAATTATAGTTTCAGATGTCTTCTATAATCGTAACTCCCCTAGATATGTCATCTTAAAGACGTGCATTGCAAAGTAATGTCAGACGTTCATCTTGGCCAAAAGGGGGGGGGCACACAAATCATGGCTTTAGTTATCAACTTGATTCTATTCAAATATGTAACTGCAACCTCAATTTTTGACTTGATGTGACCCAAATGATCATGGCTTTATAGTCAGCTTAAAGGAACTGATTGGTGGTTTGGCCTACACGACTTATAAGACATCTAATTACATCTGTTTTTCTGGTAATATATATCATATTGATAAGTATATCCAACAATTTAAGCGCAAAATTTGGTTTTTTATACCTACGTTAGTCATATTAGACAAATGGCTGGTTTTCAATGCCACAACCATTTAAACCGGGATAAATGTTACAAACAAGACCTTCTAGACATAGACTTAAGAACAGCATGACTTAATCTGTGGCCACATGAATTAAGGACATGTTACAAATCAACAACTGTGTCCCCCCATATGTAACATCTAGTGCCCAGTATCATATATTGACTAAATCGTGTTTCTAAACCAACTTCATGACAGATATGTACAAAATGAGTACTAATGACAAGACGCCATTTTTGGTTCAATACCAGGCTATATCAAGATGTAGACATACATCTAACAAGTCTGATATATGTTTTGCTAATACCATGAAAAATATTATCCTTGTTACATCAACCATCAGACATATAAGATAAAAATTTCGTCTTATAATCCAAATCTTCTTGCAACTAATAAATAACAACTGGGCAGGTATTGATAACGAGACTCATGATAATCCTAATGTTTAAATCATAGGTAATTTTTTGATTAATCATTTTAATAAAAGCTTAGGTTATCTAAATTAGCTATACAATACAAGCAAAAAAAATTAATAAAAGAAAAAAATTATAGAAGAAATATTGAAGCAAGAATAATAAATGAAATAATAAATATTAAAGATATTTGTTGTTAATATAAAATAACTGACTTAACGAATAAGTATGATTATATTCAGATCTTTCACCTGAATTAAAAAGTTTTCCAAAAGTAATTGTAAGAACAGCATTAACCTTCATCAAATCCCCAGTACCAAACATATTCTTTTTATATATATATATATAAGTATATTATTTATATATATATTTATATATATCCTTATATATATATTCTATATATAATATATTTATAATATATATATTATATATATATTAGTTATACAATTCACTATATTACCCTCAGAGCATCTTGACAGGGTCGAGCATGTGGTCTGTCATGCAATTACTGCTGTTCCACTGATACAATGAGGTTCTGTCGTCAGCTTAACATTGTTAACTTCTCAATCACTCTCATAGCTGGAAGGCGATTTTTTATTCTTCGTAATGGAGCTTAAAAATACGCTCTGAATTGTCCTGTACATGTAGTCCTAGGCTACTACTATTTTTCCTGTCTTATATGCATTTATACTTCATGCTTCGTACTTAAGCAGCCACAATTATGGAGGCTAATAAGGCTCTGATGCTTTCAACTTGCAGTAGATTTCTAATCCGACCTGATAAGCTAACTTGTCTTGTAGAGTCTAATGAGAAACGCAACAGAAGACACTGCAGAGCAGCAAATGATTCCCCATTAAATAATATGAAGCGATCATTCAAGGCTTGGTACTGACTTGCGTTCTGGTGTCATGCACGAACCTAAAATGGCATTACCACTAACTCGTTACCACAATCAAGTTATTACCCAGTTGGCAATTTGGTGCCTGTCACTAACTGGCTTTTCACTACAACACTGGATCAAAAAGTACGGTATCGATAAGAGGGTCAGTGTTGATCAACCATTCATCACCCTACAACTAAAAAGCAGTAGCGGACCTTCGGTTACCATTACGTTCAAGGTCTATACTTTCATAGCTTTCTGTCATGTGACACTAACGCATCCAACTTTTTTTCACGCCGACAGAGGAAGAAGAAATGAAAGTGATTACCAAAACAAGCACTTTAGCCAGGATGTGAAATGACATAAAACAGCTAATTCTAGACTCAACCGTAACCGAATTAACAGTACAGCTTTTACCATGGTAAGTATCCTGAATGATAGAATTTTTAGGTGACAATGTTTATGAGAATCGATAGAAATTAACTTTAGCAAAGTCACCAAGAATAAAAAGTGTGAATATGAAACATCAACTTCCTTCGAAAGAATTTCCTTATCTACAGCTCTCAGATCAGAAAAAGTGATAGAGAAACTGGCACTGCACTAAAAGCTGGGTTTGTGTAAGAATTGTCGATAATCAGTATGACTAACCCTGTAGATCTTTGCATCACAGGATGCATTTTCTTTACCAAAAACTCAAGTTGAAATGTCGAAAACAGTCCATGCAACAATGTCTAATAGAATGATATCTACCGACAGCAATATCTCCTCTGCAGCTTCTGAGTCAGACTCAGAAATAACCTTCTACAACACCCACTAAATAGTACTTGTAATTTAAGAAATGAAGCCAAAGATTATAAGAGAAGATGTTAGAAGTTTGCAGTAATGGTTCAGGAGTCATATGAGAAAAGGTCTATATTGACTAAAAATATCGAATACAACTCCAAACGGTCCCTTAAAGACTTATCATAACGCACTTGGTTGTAAGTATAAACAATAGGACCTATAATTAGTTCATTTAACACGTGGACAATACAATAGAATCTTCAATTCAAATGTATGCTGTTCCATTCTATGTGTCTTCTGATTTTTGTATCATATATCAACCATGTTTGCGCATTCGTAATTCTCCAAACATGCTGGGATTAATGTAGGTTTGGTTTGGATTCAATGTCCGAGCTATCTTCATTGTCACAAACGGACAGACTACGCCAGTGCTTCAGTGCTCCGATCTCCTCCTATTAGATCCACACAATGGAGAGATCTACAGCGCAGTCCCACATTATACTCCTGTTAGCTACGTTTGTTCGAGAAATTCCCTATGGCTGTGTAAATATGGGAATCCACACATTATATAAATCTGGTATGTGAGTTTGTGGATGTCTAATCTGTATCATTCTGGTGATGGCAGCTATCCCATGATAAAAATACTAGGCTTTTAGGATTTACAAGTGCGAGTTGCAACGTATCTTTCTGGGGATGCGCAATTGCACAGCAGAAATAACTTGCTAGGGCAAGGGTTCTACAATATACTGTCAGGGATAGCCAAACACATAAGAAATACTTGCTAGCATGTGGGGTGTGCCATTATATCTGGGATCACTTTGGATCTGACCTAAAAATTACCATAGCAGAAATACTGGCTAGTTCAAGTGGGAGCTTCATATCTGAAACTCGAGGGAACGCCATAACACAGTAGAAATCTCCGACCCTTATCTAAAGCAAGTGGGTGCATCTGGGCAAAATTGTGGGACTGATGCCATCAATAGGACCAAAATGGTCAGTGGAACAAGTATAGATGACAAGAATTCAAGAGGAGCTTTCATTGCAACTAAGAAATGACAATGGAGCTCAGACAAGTGTCAGAGTACGGATCCAACAGACGAAAATAAAAACTTCAGGCTCAAATGTGAAGTCAGTCCTAAATGTATGGCAAGAACAAGACAGTGACATTGGAAGAACACAGATGAGAAGAACTACCAGGCAAGTGTACGTGAACCTGATGACCATAGAACCCATGTGCTAGCATAAATAGAGTGATTAAAAAAGATGAGAAGAACAAGGCAAGTGTCCCAACGTGGAACTGATGACAATGAACAAGACAATTGCCAGGTGGAACAAGAGATGAAGATGAAGGACGCTGGAGATAGATAGGGACACATTACTGAGGAAACTTGTTGATAGCTTTACAGGCAGTTCTGGAATCCACAGAGGTAAATTACAGAGGGTAGAGAGAGATACAAGGAGAACTGGGAGACTGATATGAGGGATATGTAGAAAGTAGGAAAGGTATTTGAGATGATGGCAGGGACACGAAAAGACATGGAATAATTTGTTGAAGGTCTTTGTTCTATGGAAGATAAAGGGGTTGAATAAATTAATTATATAGTTGCCTTGGTAGTTCTCGGTGTCTGTGACGTGACAAAGAAAGAACTGACTCAAACTGCTTCCTCAGACATGTCGTACAAGGCGTCTGATATGAGGTTGTGCATGAGGCTGGCAACCTCATCAGGTCAAACGCATTGTTAAAAGAAACGACTGCAGCAAGAGCAGGTGAATTCTTGGTGCAGGTTTAATGCAACGGGTCCTCAACGTCGCTACCTTGCTGCCCGTGGTAGACGGGTAAAATGGACAATGATGTTGATAATACTTTTTGATAATACAATCAACAAATTATCATCTTAATATACCGGACGAACATTACTTTAAAACTCAAAATATTCTCCCGCTTTACATGGTTCAGTACAAACACAAAATTAAATTTTCATACTTACTAAAGCGGCGCTTACCCTATAGAAGTACGTTAGTTTATTATCAAGGGCTGTAAATAAATAGATATCATTATTTCAATCCAAAGTACATATCATCTCATATAATGAACAAGGTGATGAGATATATACACTCAACAACAGGGGAGATATACACCACCAACAGATCTTAGAAAACGCCACTCCAAAATCCAGAGAATTTGCAGTCTGGAAAAATCATCAAATGTAATGCACTATATAGAGAAAAAGGATATAATTTTTTACTGCAATTTTTTACCTATGGGGTTCTAGCTGGGGTTAATATTCCATTTTTTTTGATGGTACATATATATCTTAGACATAAACTGCTTGTCTGTACGTTTTTTCTAGGGTTCGGATTACAAGGAGTTCATTCACAAAATACAATTAACATGGAAGTTTGGCATTCTTAAATGGGTGCTTGCTTAGGAAATAAATTTTTTTTTCTTTCAGAGATATTTTCTGGGTACTTTGTGTGCTGCTTCTATTATATTTTAGATGAGTTGATAATGTTGTTGATGTGTTGATGTGATTGATTGTTGATGTTGAAGATGTTGTTGAGGATATATTTGCGGCTATAAAAATAAACATAAATATAAACATAAATCAGGTCAAGGTTGTCACTTTATATTTTTCTGTCGTAGGGATTGCGTGTTCTGTGTTGGGTCTTTACTATAATAAAATCACTTTTAGGTCCAGACATCGAGTACGGTGGGGGTCACTGTTCCTTTACCTTGCTGCCTTTTACTTCCCTTTATATCTAGTTGCTAAGTCAGGGTACCCATTTTCAAGATGTACTGGTGTTTGTCACGATTAACAGTATATATATATTAATTCGAATCCAGCACTTTGTCTCGAGTGTTCTGCACGAATTTATACATTTATACATTAAATATCTTTATTCACCTTTGAAATTTGTTTCTTGTCTTTTGTGTACATTATGCCTAGGACTGTTATCGTTAATAATCCATATATTACTTTATAATGGTTGCTATGTTTTCTTCTCATTATGTTCTTTTTCATCATTCTTTTTAGATTGCTCAATAAGATTACATGATGGGTGAGTCAGGAATGGAATTAGTATGTTACGATTTTCTGATAAACCCTGGATTTCTTTTCCCAGATAGATGCACTGATTTTACATTTCCAGCTGTATTTGATTAAAGCATTCTTGTTCTGTTTGTGGTCTTTCTATTAACTGCACCTCTGGTTTTGGAGATCGTCCTTTCTATGTTCCTTGTTCCAGGGGGATTTTACCTGTTTTGATATATACTCTTGTATATAATGTGTCGCTTTGGCTGTAAACCCTATAATTCTCCAGTGTATGTGCTTGTCTGGAGAGTTTGTTGTGTATTTTATTGATGTACAGTAAAACTTTAGGCCCACCTTAGTTATTAGTGACTCGGTCAACCCTTAGTCCTCTATATGTTCATAAAGCTTACATAGTTTGATTCTTCACACGTTCCCGTGATTGACCATTTGGGTCACAGATCATAGGTTGTGTGCTATTTGAGTGTAGTGGTTTATCTTGTATATATTCGTACAAGATACGAGAAAGTTGCGATCTGATATTAAGAGAGTATTCTGGCTCGTCCAAGATAGGGGGGCTGGATGTAGATAAATCTACTTCTCATCCAGAGGGACTCTCCTCTTCTTCGCGTTAACTGACGGTATTGCAGCTCGTGATAAAAATGCATAGATTTCTTACTCTGTACATGGTCATCTGTCAAACAATGTCGTCATTGTACAGTGTTCTTTTAGTGTTTACAGTGTCTGTAGTGTTACTAGTTGTCCTTTATTGTGCACTGATTTGAAGTCTGATTGTACAGTGGAACTTCTTTATTTGTGAGGAAAACTTCCGAGTGTTAGATGTCTTGCTCTCGGTTAGCGCCTAATATAGATAGACTAGATCTCTTGTCAATTGCTGAAGCATAACATTTTGACATGAGTGTGCCTAACCAGATGGCAGTCGAGCGCTCATGAGTCCTGTCCGTTCTGACTTAGCATAGCCTAGGCTTTGAAATGGTCAGCATCCTGAAGCGTCCTAGGGTTCTGAATCGTGGTCCCTATGCCTCACCAAACTTTATGTGCTTCGTTGACAGGTATTTTCTGTTGTCTAACCCGTTTCAGTACTTAACTCTTACTGTTTACCTTGAAGATGCTCTGCCTGGTTAATGACTCATTACCTTCATAGAGGTTTGTCTCATTATTTTAGATTTATAGTTATAGGATAGTCCAGCCTAACAATTCATAGACCTGATATTCTGTGTCTACGTATTTGCTGAGTGGAATGTAGAATGCGTTAGGTTACAGCAATAGATTGGAAAGTTTAGGTATTAATTACTACTCATTGGTGAATAAAATAAATGGATAGGGGAACACCCGAAGTGACTTCATACAGCTGAATAGATCTGTTGTTCGTGGAGCTCTATGCACGTTTGAGACCGTCGGGAGTTCAAATTTACTCTGGGTGGCCCAAGTAAAGATAAATTGTTGATGTGATAGAGCTTTGATGGAAATTCTGCTTCTTTATTGCGTTCGTCCATAAGCCTGTTAACGAATTTGAGCGCGAGAAAGTTTAGATTGAGCTCCATGTTAATATGCTGTATGCAGGCCTTATGATGCTGACATTCAATTGAATGTAATCAATAGAATGCAACAACTCTGGATTCTTAGGAAGTCTATAACTGTAACAGTCTCTGTATGGTGCTTTGTATTTCATAGTGTACAATGTCATTATTTGCGCAGTGTCTGTACTGTGTCTTTACGTGTACTGCGTTGTGCATTAGTGTTCACTAATCTTCAGAAATTGGAAGTATTTGGAAAAGTACAGGTGAACTGCACCTATGTGGACATTGAGGTAAGTGTGGACAGAGAAAGATAATTTGATCACTAGAGACGCACAGTACCTGTTCATTGTCGTACAGATGGAAGTACTGACCAGGGTCTAAGGTGTACAATGTCTTTATCGCTCAGTGTATAAAAAGTACAGTGGCTCCAATCAGCACGCGCCTGAAATCAGATGTAACAGTATTTTCTGCTTATAAAGTGTTTAAGTTATGCAGCCGCCGCTAGAGAAACCGAAGTCCTTTTGAATCTGTGCAATATGTGCATATCTACCTGTGTCATAATAGTTCTAATTATAATATACTATTGTGTAATATTGCTAATAGGGTAATTATTATATATTATTAGCAAATCGGACTGTAAATTCATTCATATGGCATCACGCATGGAGGCGTATTCTAGGGCAGCATATATATAATACTTATTACTTTATATAGTGGATATTAGCTATGATTTATATATGGGGACCTCAGTCTATCAGAAAGTAATGAACCGACAAGCTGTTTTTTCTCAGAAGCGTGTATATTGCAAACCCTAAGCATGTCCATAATAATTTGTTTTTCATACAACTTAAAAACAAGGTCTATCCTATGAGAGATGTCATGTAACAAACAATCGGTATTATTCCCAAGCGTTAATCCCCTCAATATAACATTGGTAACGTGACTTTTATGTGCCCGCTGAGAAAACTTGAGTGCATGCTATTCCTCTTAGCCCGTACCAGATGTTAGTCTTTGGATCCTATGTACGCATTCAGTAATCTTCCGCTGGCACTTTTTGCTGGAATCACTCCTTCGCATAAACCTTAAACTTGTTACCCTTACGGGGTTGCATCAGTTCTCTACAGGTGGACCAAAATAACGTGATGAAAATCAGAGTAGGTAAGCAACTCACATAATCTTAGGATTATAGGGTGGGGGGGGTAGTACTGGTAGTCCTTGCACCAACTTTGGTTGATGACTGTGCAACGTTGGTTGCCTCAGCTTTATTACATGTCGGTTCTTAGATTCGCAACATTGGCATGATAGTGAAGAAGTGTGTTTTATGTACTGGATGTCATTGTAATGTCGGCGGATGTCTTGCGAAAACGTGATCTTTTAGTTTTTTTCAAATGTCTAAATGTATAGCTTGCGAATGTTCATTTGTTTCTCCTCCTTGTGTGGCAATAACGTATCACTATAGATGTCACACACCTGTACTAACTGTCCACAAAAAGAACAGTGGTCTTTATGGTTCATCTGTTTGCCAGCCTCAGAAGTGAATTTTATGTACTATGTTCTTTCCTATAGTGGTTCTTGTGTATTTAATGTTGACTCTGTCATTAGTATTACACTGAAGTTTTCCTATTGTACATTTTCTTTAATGTTCAACTGGCATTAGTGCGTACAGTGATCTTAATCGTACCCATTTGTCTTTACTGTACATTGTCCTTAATGTAACAGTGCGTCCTGTAATGACCGATATGCTGTCATTAGTGTTGACAGTCTCCTTTAATGTAAAATTGTCTTTAATGTACAGTCGTCATTCATGACAGTATCTCCTTAATGTACTTCTCTGTCTTTACATTGTGACTGTGTCTTTTAAGGTACCACATGTCGTTGACAGTTCTTGTACACTCATGTTTAAGGCACGAACAGTGATTTTATAACTGTACATTTGGCTACCTACATAAGTGTTGGTCAGTGTCTTTTAGAGTTTAGTCATTCATTTGTGTTTAGTGGATTCTTTAGTAAGTTTAGATGTCATTTCAGAAGTCATTCAATGTTCTTTTAGGATGGCTGTGCAGTGTCTTTAGCAATTGTGTCTTAGTCGTTCTATTAGCAGACTCAGCTGTCTTTATGGATTAAGTTTCGGATTTAAGTTGCCACGGCGCGATTGCCTCAACTTGTATGTTTGCACAATAGTTAGTCCACTAATGTCACAACGCGAACGCGTGAATACTAAAAAGTAGGTCGTCATCTGAGACAAGTAATCTGATCGATTCGCAGCAAGGATTATCTTCTTGCATAGATGTAGATATTGGTATCAGATGATTGGAGTTTCTACCTTAGGGGAGCCTTCACAAGATATTCCCATGGAAGTCTAAGAACAAAACGCTAGCTTAAGGCAACTGAGCAAATTTGTATGACAACTCATGATTCTGGCCCGTCGCCTTTTTGAAGGCGTTTTAGCATGGGGGTTCTGGCCCGTCAAGCCCGCCATTGTTGTATATCCAACGAATTGACCTTCGTGTAAGTAAATGTTGTGCTCCTTTAATTCAGCTCTCATCTAACTCTCTCTATCTCTCCTAAATATATATATATACCACTATATTATTTAATAATATTATATACACTATATATATATATATTAGCTATTATACCATATTATTAATATATATCATAAATGAAAATAACTGGCTCACATACCTTTTATATCCTTTCGAGAGTACAGATAAACTGAATTCAACTATTATTGTTTAGGTTTTTTAAAATAACTATTAATCATACCTGGTCCAATTCGCAATAGTCAATTCCATCTCTTAAACATGGGAAAGGATAAATATGGAAAAATTACTGCTAAGCGTGCTGAAAATTGATAATCTTAAGGTTAACCTCCAATCACTTGAGGTTAATAGGAAGGTGCTTTAAATAGAATGTTGCTTTATTTGATTTTAATGTTGTAGATGCCTGTTACAACAAAACTTATCTTCCAGATGAGGTCCTGCAGCTGTGGTTTCCGTAACATAGTCTAAGTTATACTTGGTGATCGAGGAGTTAATCTTAATACACATACTATGTGGCGTTGGAACTTCAGTAATTAAGTAGTGATGGCTTGTAACCACGATACTGTGAACAAATAGAAAAACAATCTAATAGCTTATGCTGAGCACATTTGTTTCACCGCAAACTAAACAGGTTCCATTGTCATGCAACTCCACCCACCAATGTTAACAACCTCTCAGAAGAATTAAATTCCCGAGCACAAACAATGTAACTCAGGAAATATGATTGAAAATACACCATTATCCTTCTGGGTATTAACTAAGTCAATTGCGTCTGGAGTGCATGAATAATGATTTGCGCTGAATTACAATTAAAAAGGGTATTTAAATCTCACAAAATGATTATGTACACTTTAGGCACTTGTATGTAATCATGCCACTTATTAACTTCGTCCTATACTCTCCCGTCGGGGTCTGGGGTTCACTCTTGCTGTCGGGTTTCCCGCACGACTATCAGAAACAATTCAAACCAGCTCTTGCAGGAGTGGTTCATGCATATACTATTTTTAAATATGTTGAGGTTTTGCCCAACCTCATATATAAATACAGTAGCAAGTTAACCTGATTACATTCCCACAGTTTCCTTTCCACGTCTTGTATAAAAATTACGACGGTTTACTTGTGAATTCCAAAGTTTTTTGCCCAATACTCGATCTGGTTCTTATAGTACATTGTCGAAATGACTTAGTCCTAATCCTCTTTCCTCCCTGGCTTGTAGGAAGTGTTTAGTTTAGACGCTGCGATGCAGTCTGTCTGCTGTGTGTCTGATACCTACAGTATATCTCACACGTCCTAGTTTCTAAAGCCCAGCTGTGTTTCCCTGCCCGAATGTTCCACTCAATTTCATTGTAGCTTCTGGCGAACCAATCAAATCTATCTAGCACAGCTTGGGTGTGGAAGTTTAGATCATTACTCATCCCACGAGTATCTGAAAATATCAAATTCTGTATTACACGCGTGGCCTCTTTACAACAGTGATGTCATATCGTTACATAAACACAGTGGTCTTTAGCGTTTAGTTTCTTCAGTGTTTAGTTTTTTTTTGTGTTTCAGTGTGTTTAGCGTTTAGTGGCTTTAGTGTCCTATATTGTGTTTAGTGTCTTTAGTGTTTTAGTGTGTTTTAGTGTCTTTAGTGTCTATAGTGTTCAGTGTCTATAGTGTTCAGAGTCTTTAGTGTTCAGTGTCTATAGTGTTCAGTGTCTCCATTAGTGTTCAGTGTCTTTAGTGTTTTGTGTCTTTAGTGTTTTAGTGTCCTTTAGTGTTTATAGTGTTCACGTGTCTATAGTGTTCAGTGTCTTTAGTGTTTTAGTTTTCTTTAGTGTGTTTAGTGTATATATTGTTAGTTTCTTTAGTGTTCCGTGTCTTTAGTGTTTAGTGTGTCTATAGTGTTCTGTGGTCTTTAGTGTTTAAGTTTCTTTAGGTGTTTAGTTTTATTAGCGTTTCAGTGTCTTTTTGTATTCAGTGTCTTTAGTGTTTAGTGCCTTTAGTGTGAATTGTAGTTTTTTCTAGTGTGTAGTGTCTTTAGTGGTTTAGTTTTTTACTAGTGTTCAGTGTCTTTTAGCGTTTAGTTTCTTTAGAAGTTTTAGTTTTATTTAGTGTTCAGTGTCTTTAGCGTTTTGTGGTCTTTAGTGTTTAGTTTCTTTAGTGTTCGGTGAGTCTTTAGTGTGTGTAGTGTCTTTTAATAATTAGAGTGTCTTTAGTGTGTAATGTCTTTAGCGTTTAGTTTATTTAGTGTTTGGTGTCATTAGTGTTTAGTGTCTTCAGTGTATCCTTTTTTAAGTGTTTAAGCCTTTTAGTGTTTTTAGTATCTTTAGTGTTTAGTTTTCTTTAGGGTTTAGTGTCTTTAGTGTTTAGTTTCTTTAGTGTTTAGTGTTCTCTTTGTGTTAGTGTCTTCAGTGTTCACTTTTTTAAGTGTTTTTAATGCCTTTAGTGTTTAAGTGTCTTTAGTGTTTTAGTTTCTTTAAGTGTTCGGTGTCTTTAGTGTGTAGTGTCTTTTATATTTAGTGTCTTTAGTGTGTAGTGTCTTCTAGCGTTTAGTTTATTTAGTTGTCGATTAAGTCTTTAGTGTTTAGTGTCTTCAGTGTTACTTTTTTAAGTGTTTAAATGCCTTTAGTGTTTTGTTAGTATCTTTAGTGTTTAGTTTCTTTAGTTGTTTAGAGTGTCTTTAGTGTTTAGTTTCTTTAGTGTTCGGTGTTGTCTTTTAGTGTGTAGTGTCGTTTTATATTTATGTCTTTAGTGTGGTAGTGTCTTTAGCGTATTAGAGGATATTTAGTGTTTGTGTCTTTTAGTGAATTTTTAGTGTCTTCAGTGTTCCTTTTTTTAAGTGTTTAAGAATGCCTTTAGTGTTTAGTATCTTTAGTGTTTTAAGTTTCTTTCAGTGTTTAGTGTCTTTAGTGTTTAGTGTCTTTAGTGTTTAAGTTTCTTTAGTGTTCGGTGGTCTTTAGGTGTGTAGTGTCTTTTATATTTATGTCTTTAGTGTGTAGTGTCTTTAGCGTTTAGTTTATTTAGTGTTTGTGTGTCTTTAGTGTTTAGTGTCTTCAGTGTTTTCCTTTTTTAAGGGGTTTGAATGGCCTTTTAGTGTTTTCGTATCTTTAGTGTTTAGTTTCTTTAGTGTTTAGTGTCTTTAGTGGTTTTAGTTTCTTTTAGTGTTTTAGTGTCTTTAGTGTTTAGTGTCTTCAGTGTTCCTTTTTTAAGTGTTTTAAAGGATGCGTGTTTAGTGTTTTGTGTTTAGTGTCTTTAGTGTTTAGTTTCTTTAGTGTTCGGTGTCTTTAGTGTGTAGTGTCTTTTATATTTAGTGTCTTTAGTGTTTAGTGTCTTTAGTGTTTAGTTTCTTTAGTGTTCGGTGTCTTTAGTGTGTAGTGTCTTTTATATTTAGTGTCTTTAGTGTGTAGTGTCTTTAGCGTTTAGTTTATTTAGTGTTTGTGTCTTTAGTGTTTAGTGTCTTCAGTGTTCCTTTTTTAAGTGTTTAATGCCTTTAGTGTTTAGTATCTTTAGTGTTTAGTTTCTTTAGTGTTTAGTGTCTTTAGTGTTTAGTTTCTTTAGTGTTTAGTGTCTTTAGTGTTTAGTGTCTTCAGTGTTCCTTTTTTAAGTGTTTAATGCCTTTAGTGTTTAGTGTCTTTAGTGTTTAGTTTCTTTAGTGTTCGGTGTCTTTAGTGTGTAGTGTCTTTTATATTTAGTGTCTTTAGTGTGTAGTGTCTTTAGCGTTTAGTTTATTTAGTGTTTGTGTCTTTAGTGTTTAGTGTCTTCAGTGTTCCTTTTTTAAGTGTTTAATGCCTTTAGTGTTTAGTATCTTTAGTGTTTAGTTTCTTTAGTGTTTAGTGTCTTTAGTGTTTATTTTCTTTAGTGTTCGGTGTCTTTAGTGTGTAGTGTCTTTTATATTTAGTGTCTTTAGTGTGTAGTGTCTTTAGCGTTTAGTTTATTTAGTGTTTGTGTCTTTAGTGTTTAGTGTCTTCAGTGTTCCTTTTTTAAGTGTTTAATGCCTTTAGTGTTTAGTATCTGTTACCGCTTTATCCACTTTGCAGTAGCAGTAACCTCTTCTGTATTGACTCCAACTTGACTGTAAACCACCAACTGATAAAACCCAATGATACAGTACGATTCTAACTCTGATACAGTAAGATTATTCATCCAGTCTGTTGCATACTGTATATAGGCTAAATATCCATGTGTGTACTGCTGTGCTGTTACCGTGTATGATATGTGAAGGGTGTGAAGGAACAGTCACTCACACCACGCTAGCTCACGTACGAGTCATGGAGGGTTGAACGCCTTGTTACAGTTAATGAACAGTTTAATTACACCACAACACGGTCACGATAAGGTAGACGAAACACAGCATGTTACACAGGTTATAATAGCATATGAAAACAAGGATCCACATCGTATAATCATAATAATCCATCCGGACGACTGCTGCAATCGCAGTTCTAGTAAATAATAGGCCTCCAAATATATATGACGTCTCAGCGCAGTTTAATCCATCTAGAAGACTGCTGCCATCGCAGTTCTAGTAAATAATAGGCCTCCATTATATATGACGTCTCAGCGCAGTTTAATCCATCTAGAAGACTGCTGCCATCGCAGTTCTAGTAAATAATAGGCCTCCATTATATATGACGTCTCAGCGCAGTTTAATCCATCTAGAAGACTGCTGCCATCGCAGTTCTAGTAAATAATAGGCCTCCAAATATATATGACGTCTCAGCGCAGTTTAATCCATCTAGAAGACTGCTGCAATCGCAGTTCTAGTAAATAATAGGCCTCCAAATATCTATGACGTCTCAGCACAGTTTAATCCATCCAGAAGACTGCTGATAACTAATAGGCCTCATAATATAAGTCGACATATCAAGCAGTGTCCTTAATCCATCTAGAAGACTGCTGATAAATAATATAAGTCGACACATCAAGCAGTGTACAGGCTTCCCTCGAAAACACTGGGCTGATTTCTCCAGTCACGCCCAGGACACAAACTCTTCAAAATGTACATAATCTTTAAACACTGGCCTGTATACTCAAAGGCCCAAGAAACATCTCCTTAATTAATATACAGTTCATCTGGGATAATCACACATAATATATCTCAGCATAAATGCCTGTACACTGGTACACATTGAAAAACACTTTACATCTCCTCAGTGCACTCGCCCAGTACACACTGACACCAAACACATTCTCTCCCAGAACACCCCCAGCCAATCACATCCGTGGGGCTTCCCGAGAACTTTCGCTCACAGCTCAAAAATAGCTTAGAACATTTAACTCACGTGGAACTACGCCACCGTGACAAGCGTTCTGAATCTCGAAGATTCGAATGCTATACACTCATATAATTTTTTAATAAATTAACAGCTGTTCAAGTGGAATAACCACTATAATCTATGGTACATCCGAGACTCATAACGATTACTGCCCTTGCTTAAATTTGGACTTATCAGTTTACACCACCCCCCGGGGAAAAAAAATGATAACATCATTTTTTTGAAAACATTACTCAGCCAAAAATTAAGTGGGTGATTAAGCTCTAATCCGAAAAATTAATCAACCTGTTAAGTCCAAATACTATATATCATCCAAAAAAATATCAGCATTATGAGTAAAGCAGAAAACAAAGCATACAAAATAATCAGCTAAGTCTACCAAAATAATCTGCTTTCAACAAAGTTAAGTCCATACAGTATAGAATTAACCTAACAATATACATGATTCAAGTATCAGTATAGTAGGATGAATAAGAATACAAATAGTATCAAGTGACATATAAATGCAACATGAAAGTATAATCCACATATGAACCGCTACCGAAAAGTCAGTAGAAGAAATGGACTAAAATGAAGAATAATCAGGACAGACAAAAGAAAAACATAGATATGTCTGCAGAGAACGATGGATTAATACATCGTAATAACCATTTGATCAAAAACGTATTATATAAATACATATAATGATGACAAAAAGTATAGGACACAAAGACAATGTATGTGTATATCTAACAACCACAAAAGAAAGCTGTAGATAAACGAAGCATAATCTAACACTTAATCCAGTTATCCAACTTATTCATAAGTAACAATGGACCTTCAGACATTATACACAAAAAATAATACCGTTATAAATAAACTCGAAGTAACGCACCATGAAGCGTTAAGTAAAAAAAAAACACATCATTACTCCCTCTAGCGCACAGTTAAGCGCTGGGTACCAAAAAATTTTACAATCTTAGAAAACATTTTCCAAAAAGTAAAAAACAAAAATATTTCATGACGCTAAGTTAAATAAAAATGGTATTTTAACTTTTTTTTTTTTTTTAGCTTCACCTTATATTAATATACCAACAATGTAATTAGATTAACAAAAATGTGTGACATACAAAAATCTTTATACCTAAGCAGACACAAAATCAAAACAATCTGCTGGAACAATGATGCATGTCTAAATTGCAAAAACAAAAAAAAAATCACATTATTTTAAGCTCACAGGTGTTATTGTTTCGAAAAACCTCAGAAACCAATGTTTCAGAATATGTTCTCAACTTGCAATACAAACTTAACTCTGATATAATTAAACTATGTTTCCAAAATTATGTTTCACATAATACTAGTTTTATAATACTTTAGTGTTTAGTTTCTTTAGTGTTTAGTGTCTTTAGTGTTTAGTGTCTTTAGTGTTTAGTTTCTTTAGTGTTCGGTGTCTTTAGTGTGTAGTGTCTTTTATATTTAGTGTCTTTAGTGTGTAGTGTCTTTAGCGTTTAGTTTATTTAGTGTTTGTGTCTTTAGTGTTTAGTGTCTTCAGTGTTCCTTTTTTAAGTGTTTAATGCCTTTAGTGTTTAGTATCTTTAGTGTTTAGTATCTTTAGTGTTTAGTATCTTTAGTGTTCAGTGTCTTTAGTGTTTAGTGTCTTTAGTGTTTAGTGTCTTTAGTGTCTATAGTGTTCAGTGTCTATAGTTTTCTATGTCTTTAGTGTTCAGTGTCTATAGTGTTCAGTGTCTATAGTGTTCAGTGTCTTTAGCGTTTAGTGTATTTAGTGTCTATAGTGTTCAGTGTCTTTAGTGTTTAGTTTCTTTAGTGTTTAGTGTATATATTGTTAGTTTCTTTAGTGTTCCGTGTCTTTAGTGTTTAGTGTCTATAGTGTTCTGTGTCTTTAGTGTTTAGTTTCTTTCGTGTTTAGTTTTATTAGCGTTCAGTGTCTTTTGTATTCAGTGTCTTTAGTGTTTAGTGCCTTTAGTGTTTAGTTTTACTAGTGTGTAGTGTCTTTAGTGTTCAGTGTCTTTTAGCGTTTAGTTTCTTTAGTGTTTAGTTTTATTTAGTGTTCAGTGTCTTTAGTGTTTATTGCCTTTAGTGTTTAGTTTTACTAGTGTGTAGTGTCTTTTATATTTAGTGTCTTTAGTGTGTAGTGTCTTTAGCGTTTAGTTTATTTAGTGTTTGTGTCTTTAGTGTTTAGTGTCTTCAGTGTTCCTTTTTTAAGTGTTTAATGCCTTTAGTGTTTAGTATCTTTAGTGTTTAGTTTCTTTAGTGTTTAGTGTCTTTAGTGTTTAGTTTCTTTAGTGTTTAGTGTCTTTAGTGTTTAGTGTCTTCAGTGTTCCTTTTTTAAGTGTTTAATGCCTTTAGTGTTTAGTGTGTTTAGTGTTTAGTTTGTTTAGTGTTCGGTGTCGTTAGTGTGTAGTGGTCTTTTATATTTAGTGTCTTTAGTGTGTAGTGTCTTTAGCGTTTTTTTAGTTTCTTTAGTGTTTGTGTCTTTAGTGTTTAGTGTCTTCAGTGTTCCTTTTTTAAGTGTTTAATGCCTTTAGTGTTTAGTATCTTTAGTGTTTAGTTTCTTTAGTGTTTAGTGTCATTAGTGTTTAGTGTCTTTAATGTACAGTTTTTTTTGTGTACAGTGTATTCAGTTATACAGTATTTTTAATGTACTGTGTTTTTAATGTACAGTGTTTTTAATGTTTGGTGTCTTTAATGTTCAGTCTTTAATGCATTCAGTTCACAGTGTCTTCATTGTACAGTACCTTTAATTTCATTAGAGTACAGTGTCATTAATGTACAGTGTCTTTAATGTACATATCATTAGTGTACAGTGTCATTAGTGAGCATTCTCATTAGTGTACAGTGTCTTTAACATACAGTGTCTTTAATGCACAGTGTCATAAGTGTAAAGTGTCTTTAATGTAAGGTGCTTTAATGTACAGTGTCTTTAATGTATAATATACAGTATAATGTTTAATATATTATCTCTAATGTACAGTGTCATTAGTGTACAGTGTCTTTAATGTACAATGCTTAAATGCATGGTGTCATTAGTGTACAGTGTCTTTAATGTACAGTGTCTTTAACGTTAAGTGTTTTAATGCAAAGTGAATTTAATGTACAATGTCTTTAATGTATAACGTTTTAATATCTTGTGTTATTAGTGTACAGTGTCTTTAATGCATAGTGTTTTAATGTACAGTGTCCTTAGTGTGCAGTGTATTTAATGTACAGTGTCTTTTATGTACACAATTTTCAGTGTACAGTGACTTTAATGTACAGTGTCATTAGAGTACAGTGTCTCTAATGTACAGTGACTTTAATGTACACTGTCTTTAATGTACAGTATTTTTAATGCACAGTGTCTTTAATGTACAGTGTCTTTAATGTACAGTGTCTTTAGTGTAAACGTTTTTCAGTGTACAATGTATTTTATGTACAAAGTTTTCAGTGTACAGTGTCTTTAATGTACAGTGTCTTTAGTGTACAGTATCTTTAGTGTTCAGTGTCTTTAATGTTTAGTTTCTTTAGTGTTTAGTTTCTAAAGTGTTCAGTGTCTTTAGTGTACAGTGTCTTTAGAGTACAGTGTCTTTAGTTTACAGTATCTTAAGGGTCTTAAATGTTTAGTGTTTTTAGTGTTTAGTGACTTTAGTGTTTAGTGTCTTTAGTGTTTAGTGTCTTTAGTGTTTAATGTTTTTAGTGTTTAGTGAATTTAGTGTTTAATGTCTTTAGTGTTCAGTGTCTTTAGTGTTTAGGGTTTTTAGTGTTAAGTTTCTTTATGTTCATTGTCTTTAGTGTTTAGTGTCTTTAGTGGTTAGAGTCTCGTGTCTTTAGTGTTAAGTGTCTTTAGTTTTAAGTTTCTTTAATGTCATTAGTGTTATTTTCTTTAGTGTTTAGTGTATATATTGTTAGATTCTTTAGTGTTCAGTGTCTTTAGTGTTTAGTGTCTTTAGTGTCTATAGTGTTCCGTATGTTTAGTGTTTAGTGTGTTCAGTGTCTTGAGTGTTAATTTCTTTAGTGTTCAGTGTCTTTAGTGTTACAGTTTCTTTGTTTAGTGTATCAGTGTTAGTTTTCTTTAGTGTTTAGTGTAGTGTTTTTAGTGTTTTTTATAGTTCTAGTTTTAGTCTTTAGTGTTCAGTGTCTTTTAGTGTTTAGTTTTCTGTAGTGTTTAGTGTTATAGTGAGTAGTGTCTTTAGTGTTCAGTGTTTTTAGTGTTTAGTTTCTTTCGTTTTTATTTTTATTAGTGAGTAGTGTCTTTAGTGTTCAGTGTCTTTAGCATTTAGTTTCTTTAGTGTTTAGTTTTTTTAGTGTTCATTATCTTTAGCGTTTAGTGTCTCTAATGTTTAGTTTCTTTAGTGTTCGGTGTCTTTAGTGTATAGAGTCTTTTGTATTCAGTGTCTTTAGTGTGTAGTGTCTTTAGCATTTAGTGTTTAGTTTCTCTAGTGCTCAGTGTCTTTAGTGTTTAGTGTCATTAGTGTTTAGTGTCTGTAAAGTACAGTATCTTTAATGTTTGGTGTCTTTAATGTACAACCTTTAATGAACAGTGCCTTCAGTTCACAGTGTCTTCATTGTACTATACCTTCAGTGTACAGTGTTTTAATATTCAGTGTTATTAGTGTACAATGTCTTTAGTGTACAGTGTTTTAATGTACAGTGTCATTAGTGTAAAGTGTCTTTAATGTAAAGTATCTTTAATGTACGGTATTTTAATTTACAGTGTCATTAATGAACAGTGTTTTTAATGTACAGTGTCATTAATGTACAATATTTTCAGTGTACAATGTGTTTAATGTACAGTTTCTTTCATGTGCAGTGTCATTAGTGTACAGTGTCTGTAATGTACAATGTCAGTAATGTACAATGTCTTTAATGTACAGTGTCGTTAATGTACAGTGTCTTTAATGTACAGTGTCTTTGATGTACATTGTTTTAGTGTACAGTGTCTTTAGTGTACAGTGTATTTAATATACAGTCTCCTCAGTGTACAGTGTCTTTAATGTACAGTGTGTTTAATGTACAGTGTCTTTAATGTACAGTGTGTTTAGTGTACAGTTCCTTAATGTACACTGTCTTCAGTGAACAGTGTCTTTAATGTACTGTGTCTTATGTGTTTAGAGTCTTTAATGTTTAGTGTCTTTAGTGTTCAGAGTCTTTAGTGTATGGTGTCTTTAGTGTTCAGATTCTTTAGTATTTAGTGTCTTTAATGTCCAGTGTCTCTAATGTACAGTGACTATAATGTATACTGTCTTCAGTGCACAGTGTCTTTAATGTGCAGTGTCTTCAGTGTACAGTGTCTTTAATGTACACTGTGTTTAATGTATAGTGTCTTTAATGTACAGTGTCTTCAGAGTACAGTTCTTTAATGTACAGTGTCTTCAGCGAACAGTGTCTTAAATGTACAGTGTCTTAAGTCTTTAATGTTTACTGTCTTTAGTGTTTATAGTCTTTAGTGTACAGTGTCTTTAGTGTTCAGTGTCTTTAGTGCTTAGTGTCTTTAGTTTTTAGTGTCTTTAGTATTTAGTGTCTTTAGTGTTTAGTATCTTTAGTGTACAGTGTCTTTAGTGTTTAGTGACTTTAGTGATTAATGTCTTTAATGTTCAGTGTCTTAATGTTCACTGTCTTTAGTGTGTAGTGGTTTTAGTGTGTATTGTATTTAGGGTTTAGGGTCTTTCGTGTTAGTATCGTTAGTGTTTAGTGTCTTTAGGATTTAGTGTATTTATTATTTAGTGTCTTTAGTGTTTAGTGTCTTTAGTGTGCAGTGTCTTTAATGTACAGTGTCTTTAGTGTGCAGTGTCTTTCGTATTTAGTTTCTTTAATGCTTAGTGGCTTTAGTGTTTAGTGTCTTAGTGTTTAGTGTCTTTAGTGTTTAGTGCCTTTAGTATTTAATGTCCTGAGTGTTTACTGTCTTTAGTTTTTATTGTCTTTAGTGTTAATATCTTTAATGTTTAGTGTCTTTAGTGTTTAGTGCCTTTAGTATTTAGTGTCCTGAGTGTTTACTGTCTTTAATGTTTAGTGTCTTCAGTGTTTAGCGTCTTTAGTGTTTAGTGCCCTTAGTATTTAGTGTCCTGAGTGTTTACTGTCTTTAGTGTTTAGTGTTTAGTGTCGTTAGTGTTTGGTGTCCTGAGTGTTTAGTGTCTTTAGTGTTTAGTGTCGTTAGTGTGCAGTGTCTTTAGTGTGCAGTGTCTTTAGTGCACAGTGTCTTTAGTGCACATTGTATTCAATTATACAGTATTTTAAATGTACAGTGTTTTTAATGTAAAGTGTCTTTAATTTTTGGTGTCTTTAATGAACAGTGTCTTTAATGTAAAGTGCCTTCAGTATACAGTGTCTTTATCATATAGTGTCTTTAATATAAAGTGGTTTAATATACAGTGTCATTAGTGTGCAGTGTCTTTAATGCACAGCGTTTTAATGTACAATGTCATTAGCAAACAGTGTCTTTAATGTAAAGAGTCTTTAATGTGCAGTGTTTTAATGTACAGTGTCATTAGTGAACAGTGTCTTTAATGTACAGTGTCATTAATGTACAATATTTTAAGTGTACAGTGTCTTTAATGTACATGGTCAATAGTGTACATTGACATTAATGTACAGTGTCATTAATGTACTGTGGATATGTGATAGTGGTAACCCAGGCTCTATGCTTGTGAAGTTACTCGTTACGCATTGAACCTGTTGTGTGTACATTCTTGATTAAACCAATGATGATAATGACCTGTCTTTGTTCTTGTGTACGCGTGTCTATTACGTTAACTATTGGGCCTGTCTTCCTAATGTGACTGCTGAGTGACTAATCGACTCGTAGCTGCCAACAAAATTCCTTTATTGTTGGCAATAAATGTATTCACAATTGGCCATCTCCGTGCCTGATTATAAGGTAATAGAACACATATGACTTCTACGTTGACCCTTCATACAGCATTTAATTCACTGGTCAGGAACTAGTTGATTAACGCTTGACCTTTGCTGACTACTGTAATACTGTCTACAACTCTATACTTGTTAATGGGTTGTTCTCAATACATACAATTTGGCTTCGAAATATTAGCTGGGTGACCACCAGTGCTGAAAACTTATTCTTAGCCACTAGAACTGATCTTTATAAAGTCTGCATATGCGTCCGACACCGGACCACTCCTTCTCAACACCTGTCCTTGACTATCTGCACTTGATTAACTATTCGAGAGTTTACCTACCAAGGTTTTTCTTGAATGAACTGCTGGTGACATACTTGGACACAGCTCGTCATGAAAACTATTTTGTCGTGAAAATATCTTTCGTCTGTCTTCCTTTCTGCAAACTGCAGCGGTACCGTAAACTGAGCTGGCCATTACTTTATAGCTGGTCGTTACGGTCAGTCTACACCAACCTGCTCTCAGCTGGCGACGAGTGAAGAGTGAACTAAAACTCTTCTGTCAGCGCACGGACTTCCGTGTCGCTGATGACGTATGAACTAAGTCCCGCTACTCAATAATTATCCCTGCTTATTCTAATCCCAGTTATCTCCCTTTTCCTATCACATGTTTAATGTAGAGTGTCTTTCATGTGCAGTGTCATTAGTGTGCAATGTCTGTAATGTACAGCGTCTTTAATGTACAGTCTCTTTCATGTGCAGTGTCATTACTCTACAGTGTCTTTAATGTCATGTGTCTGTAATGTACAGTGTCTTTAATGTACAGTGTCTTCAGTGTGTTGCGTGGGTGGTTTACTGGTGTTGGAGGGTCCTTCGTTCGATTATTATCAGTTTAGTTGGGATGCTTGCTTATTTATCATTACACAACTTGTGTCCAAGCAAAAACCCGGTTCCGTACGAACTGATCCATTATTACTATAAACTTCTTACAAGAAAGAGTTCATCAGGTCAAAGGACCATCAACAATGCAAGTTGAAGCAATCAAACGTAATCAAAGGAATGTGGGTAAGCCTTCGATTCGAGTCCAATATTTATTACAAGTTGACGCACGAAGACAGTTCACATTGGTATACATTCATATATAGTTCATTAGAAATTACATGCATAGTATTCATGTCCGTCCGTGTCAAAACAATATGTCAGATGAACATCATGGCTATGTACGTGCGCTGTTGTAGTCAACAGCCAGAAATGAGCGCATGAGTTCTTGACAGCTACAATTTGAATCATAATACGATTCTCCTTCCATCATTTAATTTAATTTAATTAATCTCATACTTAGATTAATATCCGAACTGACCCTGAGTTCTACATTGATTCATATATATATATATATATATATATATAGGCTATATACTAAGCCTTTTCCTTGGAAGAAATACAAGACACGACTTCTTTGCTTGACGGATAGCGTAACAAGGGCCATGTAACCAAGTCACCCAGCGTGACCTTCCCAACGCGAATGCGTCATAATCTCAGCATATATTTCGCGTTCAGTATACGCCGACATATTCTAAAAAATCGTTGCGCAACGGCTAAACCCCAGCAGACGTTTAAAATAACACCGTAACAGATTTCCTGTCAGACGGGGAAAAAAAAATCTATTAGATAGATTTTTTTTTTTGAACAATATTAATCAAATTATCAAAAATTTAACAAAACCCGACGTATGGCCTACGATGTTCTATCTAGAACAGTGTCGCGGTCATGTCAGTAATATCTTATAATAAAATCAACGTCATATCATACATATAACTTATATTAAATAAAGAAATGTCACTGTCACTAATTAATTAACTAATTAATTTGATGTATGTATCGACTAACTAATAATGTGAGGTGTTATTAAAATTATTCTAACTAATTAAAATTAAAATAATTAATTATAATATGTACGTATGGTACTAACTAATTAATATCTAATTGAAGAAAATGAGAAATAGTATAAGAGAGTAAAAGAAATAAAAATTGAGAAGTACGGACAATTAAAACTAAATATTAAAGTATACATTTAATTAGAAATGCGTGTGAAGATGAAGTGTAAGGATAGATACCTAATTAAATTAACGCAATCAGAAGAAAAGAACAGAAAAAAACATTCATACATTTTAACTATAAATATGAAATGTCATAATCTAATATCTATTACCTTAATAATTACACTATTTAAAAGGTTTAATTGGTGTGATATTATTTTGTTTCATCTTTTCTTAGTATATTTTATTTTTTTTATTTCATCACACTTTAACTTTATTTTATTATATATTAATTTAATAAATAGAAAATTTAACAATATCGGACATGAAGATCCAATCGTTGTTACATCCTGTTGACTTGTATGAAAGTTCATTAAGACACAAGGTTCATATTATCGAATTATGACATGATTATCCAATCATCGTTAGTTCCTTTATTAAAACTTTGAACGTAATTTGAATAAGTCATCACCGTGTCTGTCCCGTCTACATCAGAGATTGTTCCTTTTTATCAGTTTGCAATGGAAATGAGTGATACGCAAAGTGGAAGTGAAGTCCAAATATTCAACCGATCCGTAAAACTTGATATTTTGATCACAATAGTTTATTTCGAAATGTCCTTATTTAAGTAGGAAGTCCAACTGAAGTGTTGTATATTCTGACGTGGCATTAATACCGTTCATTGCAAATGTAATGCTTGATTAGTCAGAAAATTTTCTTGAAATAGTAATATTCATTCAGAATCCGTAGAATGTCTGGACAACGTATCGGCTATGACGTTCTCAGTTCCTGGTATCGACTGTATTTCGAACTCATATGGTTGCAACGCAATAGCAAATCGTGCAAGCTTTGGACTTTTATGGTTTGAACGACGTAATGCTGCCACAGATTTCTGATCAGTCTGGATCAGAAATGGTGATCCCAGTAAAAAATTTTCTAGTTTGGTAATTGCCCAGATTACGGCGAGCAGTTCTCTGTCAACAGTCGAATATTTAGTCTCCGGAGGTTTCAGCTTGCGTGAGATATATAGTACAGGGTGAAGGATATCATCATGATATTGGAGTAGACAAGCCCGGAGTCCGTAATTACTCGCATCTGTACGTAGAACAAACTTTTTAGAGGCATCTAATAGTCTTAAAACAGGTGTGCAAGAAAGAATGTTCAAGATAGTGTGAAAAGTTTTGTCACATTCGTCTGTCCAATTTATCCTTAATAGCATGTTTCTTCTTTAATAACGATGACAAGACAGCCGTGATGGATGATAAGTGAGGTACAAATCTGCTATAGTATTGGATTAACCCTAACAGACTCCTAACCTGTTTCTTCGTTTGAGGAACAGATAAATTTAATATTTTAGAAACCGTACTGGGAATTGTTTGGATACGTCCTGATCCAATAATGTGCCCCAGGAATGTTATCTCATTACACGCTATTTGAATTTTAGTTGGTTTAGCGGTTAAATGGTTATCCCGCAATATTTCCAAAACTGATTTAAGACCCAAAAAATGTTCCTCAAATGATGAACTAAACAAACATATGTCGTCAATGTAGGTAATTATATCTGATCTACCTGCTAAAATTTTCGCATCATGCGAATAAAGGTAGCTGGAGCATTCATTAGCCCAAAAGGCATCACTTGTTAAGAACTGTAAATCTGACCTTGTTCGGAGTAAGATGTTGAGAAATCGTCCTATGCTGTGGAGAATAGTATTTAAAACTATATGTTTCTGTTGAGTCAAAATGAATACTAGTCATTTAATCCTCAATGATATTCATCTGTTTCGAGTTACCTGAGATAATAAGATGAACACGAATTTGTATACGTTAAGAATAATATCGTGACTAATTACAGATGTGCAACCGGTACATCATGTTAACACATTAGGGAAAGATTGTTAGAAGATCAGCAATGCGTTATGTCACTGTTGCGGTGTAACCGTAGAAGAAATGGTCCACATCACGCCAATGAAGTCAGTAGGATTGGACAATAATTGTACAGGTAAAGTGTCTTCTGCACTTGGAAAATACTAGATTCTTAGATCCTGTATAACGATTTGAATTATGACAAGTAGATACACTATTGTTCATCTAGTTCATGAAAATATTGACTGTAAGTGTATAGGACGTGTATGAATTATTTTGACAGATTAAGTATGGGAAATATCTTTCTGTTATAACGTCCTTGATTCTAAGACGTAATCAAACGTCTGACAATTTTATCAGTAACCTAATAAGTGACCAGGTCCATGAGATCCTCAATAACGTTATTGCTTAGCAGTGAAAATGGAAGTAAGGACATTCCCTCAATCTATAGCTGGAATAAGTTGGCTTAACCTTCGTCTAGAATCATACCTTTTGTTATAGTATTCGAGCCTTACGATTAGGCTTTTGCAGCTTCAGATCGAAGCACCCGTAGCTGGTGCAGCCTCAAAAAGCTTCGGCATGGCAAGACTACAATAAATTATTATCGAAGATTAATCACATACTACATAAGATGACTGAGTGTCCTGAGTCATCTCTTGCATCAATTAATAAATCTTTTATCAGTCCAATAGGACCTCTCGGAGGGGCACCAAAAACTATCTCCAAAGGGGGGGAGTCAAGCCAGTTTGTTCATGTGGCACTCTCGGTAAGCAAACAACAGCTGGGAGTGCTCTGTCCCAGTTCCTGAGGGTGTTTAACAGTTACCTTATGTAAAAAGTTGTTTAAGCGTACGGTTAAGTCTCTTCAACTGCACCGTTACTCATGGGAATTGATAAAATGCTACTCAAATTTCCTATCATTGTCCAGGTTTTCATTACTTCTTCATGGTTATCGGATATAAACTGCGACCCATGGTCAGATAATAATTTTCTAGGAAACCTTCATTCTAGAAAAAATTAGATGTACTGCATCACTACATCTGTTTAGTATTGGTTAGGTCTTCATATGAATGGCTTCTGGCCATTCGTGTGCATAAATCAATGCACGCTGAGAACAAATCTATGTCCTCTCGCAGATGGTAGAAGTGGACCAATTATATCTATGGCCATCTTGTCAAAAGTCGTACTTGAGATATCGCTAGCTGAATAGGCGCCGTGTGAAAAGATCTCCACGTGCTTTTCACTCCTGGCACGTTAGTACAAACGGTAATCATACTGCGAAATATCACGTGACAACTCCTGGCCAAAAGATTGAAGTCAAAACTCGAGATCGTGTTCGAGTATATCCATATGTCCTGCACACTGCGAAGTCATGCGCGTGTTGAAGAATTAACGTCTCAAAAGCCCGGTACCATCACTTGTGTGTTTTACCTGTTGATTTATCACTATAAACATCTAATTAGTATATCATTTTTTAATAATAAACCAGTTTGTTCTTATTACCTGATTTATAAATGATCACCTTATTAACTAGGTTAAAAAATTTATTTAAGATTGTCATTTTGTTTGTTTGTTTGCAAATGATTCCCTGTCAATAGGTGAATTGACCTCAATATCCTCCCTGTTTCTCTGCATCCATCTTATTATCATTGACACTTTCCCATGACGCATAGTATGAGCTCTAGTTGTCAGGCGTTTCCAGTGCATAGATTGTGTTTCTCCCATTCAATAATATTACTTCTGGTGATCAATTCACTTGCTGCCGTGTATGCGACCTCTACATAGGGCTCTGCAATCGGCTTTTTCAGCATGTCATACCTTCACATCGTTACCTGTGAAAAATAGTTGTGTTAACATGGATAATAGCTGTGGGGTAAAATACTCAATAGTTCCCCCAAAAGTCATGCAACGGGACATATGTCACCCGTTGCAACAGCTTTTGGATGTACCAGCGGACTGTTCGCAATCCAATGGTTGTGGGACCCCCGAATCTCTCAATACAGAAACTACAGTAACCGTTTAACTATCCCTCTGTTAAAAATCAGAGAGCCTGTTCCATCATTGGCTGCAAAGACCTATCTTCTGGTGTTAATGTGTCCGCAGTTTAGCACTTGTCTCTCTTTGCCTTCTGGAAAAATAAGATTGCATTGTGGGCAAAAACTATTCGCCACGTTATGTATTTATTGCAAAACATGAATGCTGCAGAAGAATTCATTGTATTATCGTTAGGTGGAACCTGACCTTAGGGGTGATATCATTTGTAACTGCTGCCCCGGGTATTATGGTTTATAATGTGAAGATCCACGAGATATGAGAAAACCGATTACGAGAAATAATTAGTTGAATTATCCCGTTGTGACCTTATTGTAAATTGTTATCTCGATGTCTCGAGTTATAATTATCGCTATTCTTCCAATTGTTTACATTATTATAATGATATGACCGATTATATAACTTGAGTTACGGTGGATTACTGTTGTATCTGGACTGAGGTGAATAATTTCGTTTTGTTGTTCTTCCTCTATTAAAGTTATTGTTAAAGTATTATGTCCCTTATGATAAATTAATGTCATAGTTTTTCCTTTGAACCTACTACCTCTGTCTACACTGTGTGTTCTTGGTTTGTTATGCATTACTATGATGTATGCCATATTTGGAGGCTACAGGAAGAGGTTTCTCTTATCAACGACCAGAAAAGAAATTTTAGCTTTCGGATGAGCTGTGCAGTTAATTTAAAGAAATTTTTTCTAACTCATCATCAATAGTTTCTGGTTTTACGTTTCTTGCAGATAAGCAAAGAATGGTGGGCTGACAGAAGATAATACCTTTATCCCTCAATAAACAAATCTATGACTAACTTGTCGTAAGATTTGTTGTGACACCCTGCCAGTTCAACCCATCTGTTAAAAGTATTGCGTATGTTAGCAATAAATCCTGTAAATCTTTATTATTATCTGGCAATCAAACTTTTGAAACGTAATCTACATGCCTCTTCGTTCAAGTGGAACCGAGACGTATCCGTAATAACAACGTCTTAATGGCCTCATAATCTGTGGCTAAATGTAGGATCAATATTTTGTGCTGCACTTGCAGGTTCGCCAATCCAGAAATTACCTTAAGTTTAAGTAGCCCATGCAGTTTTGTCAGGCTTATTGACCTTACATATATCCATCAATAGCGCGGCGCAGCCATGATGAAGGTCGTCCACTGTAATTTTGAAACGGTGGTAGCTTAAAAGTAATAATTGCCCTTAAGTCGGATGGAAGAAGATCCCGATTGAGCATTATCATTTTGGCTTGCTGCAGCACCCTGCGAATTAAGTTTTGCTGTTTCCAATTTAAGCCGTTGCAATTCCATTTCTTGCTGCAGTATGATTTCCTGTCGTTTCAATTTATTCGCTCTCAATTTGATTCATATCTTGTCACCTTCGGATTTCATTCTCTCCTGCCACCTTTCTTTCCTTCTTCTTGTGTCTTAATTCTCGCATTCTTTTCCGCTCTTTTACCTCTTTCGTCAAGTTCTTCATTCTGCCCCTTATATTTTGCATAGTTGTTGTTCGCAAATTCAAGGAGTCGCATCTCCTTTTTATTACAATCTTTTCCAATTTTAATGAAATGATCCAAGGTAAGCATTTTGAAGTTGATAATATTATTTAAGTATCCATATATTTCAAAAGTCTTTACTGTCTAGTAATACACCACTAGAAGAAATCTATGTCGATAATTCTAATATACTCAATGATATGAATAATTAAATACCAAGAAATTGCTATCATATCTATTCCTGTAATGTTATGTCCTGATAGTTTATCAAACTAATTATAATATTTTGTTAAAATTATTCCGATATTATATATATTACTCACTAATATCTCAATCTAATAAATAGTTATGATTTAGTTAGTTTATATAAGGTGCTTGAAATTTCATATCATGCACTTAATAGTAATATTCAATAACTGCATTATGTGTATTATTCCCCTAAAATAATTAGGTTTTATTAATCTTAATACGTTATTAAGATCACAGTGTAAGTACTGAGAACGAGTTATAAGTTGTACTAAACTTACACTTAATATGTCTTAATAGGTTCTATAAATTTATAATACTTAATCATTATATATTATTTGCCATACACTCATGAGGCTATTAAAAGTGCATTGCCAGGTTTCTAGTGACCCACCCCCTTCGCAAATATGGTTGCCAACGTCCCTAATTCCCTCTTAAATAAACTCATAAAAATTTACCCATCATATTAATTCGACACTCTTATTAATTAATAAATTATATCATTAATATTAAATTTATTTCCTTAATGGATGAGATGAAGACAAACAATACCTTATATTGTGCCAATTAATGCAACATTTCTCCAAGGTTTTTTTTCAGTATTAACATACGACAAACAGACATTTTCACAATAAAAAACCACGTTGCATTTACAAACTAAGTTGACTAGACACCGGAAGTTGACTGAGAATTAAAAGAATGAACTGAATAGATAATTATTAACCTGCGTACACAAAAATTAGTGACGTATTACATGGACTCATTAACGGTTGTACAACAAAAATATGACTGATCTTCATGAAATAATAGTAGGTCAGAAAAAACTCTGATAGATTACAAACATTGTTACAGAAAAACTGAATAAAAATTAGAACTAAATACACTAGAATTTCACCAGTTATATCACGACTATTACACCTAACATGCAAGGTGAATTAATGCAAGTCCGAACGACACGATCACCGATAATGTATCCGACGCGTTCTTCGCGAAATGCTATTAATTCACGGCCCTAAAGAACAATTACAATCAGTTCGTGGCATCGAAAGGAGCCATAGATTTGATTATTCCAATTCGCCCGACCCATCCTTACCCACGCTCACATGTAAAAAGTCAGACAGATCCCCAACAAACCATTTAAACATGGCTAAATGCATATAAGTCTATCCTGGCGAATTGTCGGGAAAAACAAATTTTAGGTCAATTAACTTATTGTAACCTTCAAATAAGTTACTTATCTTTTTTGCCTCGATCAGGATTCAATACAATGCTTGCATCGCCAACGGACAGTAGGACATCATATTTCATGCTCATGTTGATTGAATCTATTTTTCCAATGTTCGATTAAGCGTATTTATAATAATTTTCTTCAAAGACGTTGAAAGGGCGGCTTGCCATCGATACAGCTGATTCTTCCTGTTGTCAATGGGGGTGTGACGTCATATCCGGTTTGTGTAGATACTTAAACGTGTTCATTTCGCTACGAAGGAAAATTATTTCTTATTTCAACATCGATTATCTGTTGAGTAATTTTGTTTACAATTAAAATTCCACGTTCCACATCACACTGGCCACCACTGTTGCGTGGGTGGTTTAATTGGTGTAGGAGCGGTCCTTCGTTCGATTATTATCAGTATAGTTGGAATGCGTGCTTATTTATAATTACACAACTTGTGTCCAAGCAAAAACCCGGGTTCGTACGAACTGATCCATTATTTC